>VZSZ01000218.1:478505-587226 GCA_013398815.1 Ibidorhyncha struthersii
CCCCCCCCGTTCCTACAATTCTCCCACAAAACACTTACTTGTACCAATCGGGTGGAAGTGGAGTATGCTGGGTTTGTTCCCACCACCCTACTTTAACCCAGGTTTAAAATACGAACCTTGTCTATCTGTCTGTTTTTTTATGGCCAACGGACAGATGTTTCTGAAGGGCACGATTCATCTTGTTTAGTTGGGTGCTTTGAACCTGCCTGATGAAGTCCCTGTGCCTCCATTCCCAAGGGAGAAGGCGTGGGAACCACCCTTCACCAAGTTGGTTCTGTAGTTATGGAGGAGGCGTAGCTGCCTGGCTGGTGACGTGTCTGCGGGATGGTGGCGCTCAGTGCCCAAGCTGCTCCTGGGGGCTTCATCAGTAAAGGCTGGATGTTGCTTCATTTTTGTTCATAATTATTCATTTGTGCCTTTCTATTTATTTCACATTCTGCAAACCCCTTCTTTCTTCGGAAATAGCCTTATATTGAAAGTTCATCTCCTTTCATTGGTGCTATCCTTGTCTGAAGGTCTGCATATTTCATTTCAAGTTCATGGCCCTAAGTTACATTCATGGTAGTTCCTTCTCAGTTCTTGTGTCTTAGACAGCATTCCTCTGTGCAGAAAATACACGTTTATCTGGCATATATTTTGAGAAACAAGAATATGTATAAGTGACAATATATACTCATTTACAGACAGTTTTATGAGATCAGAAATGACAGTCTTTGTTATCTTTGCTTCCATTTTCCGTGCCCATTTACCATCCGCTTCTCCAGCAACGCAGTGTTTGTGGCAGATAGGTAGGAACTGGGATTGCGTCGTGCCTTTTATTTTGCAGTGAATGGGGGGGGTCCTGCACTTTACGATGCACGTGTCCCTTCCTTAACTAACTCCCTGGGTTTGAGGTGCCGTCTTGTGTGTTGCCTGTGTGCAATTAGCTTCTTCCCGTCTCTTACTCATAGTGGTAGACGGAGTGGTTTGGTTTGTTTTTCCTTGTAGCAGCTGTGATTGTTGGATTTAATATCTATTTGATTCTAGTATATTCGCTAGTATCTCTCTCCTGGTTTCGAGGAGATAAACTGGGATGAGTCATAAAGCACTTATTCCCAGAGATAACTTCGGCAATCGAATACTTCAGGCAAAAGTACTAAATATTAGGCATAATGGTATGAAGGTCACTGGTTTTTGTTATTTTTTTCCCCCTCCCTAAGTAGATGAAGTTCTCTTCAAACAGACTGCAGAAATACCAATTAGTCTGCTTCATTCTGAAATGTAATCAAATTTAAAATGTAAAAAATCCCTTTCGGCTACAGTATAATCGGGTCCCTAATTATGAAAGGCATATGTTCCCCTCCATCTTTCTTCCCTCCACCCATGTAGATAATTGTCCTTCTTGAATGATTTCTTCTTTGTAAAAATCTTTGTGACGTTCTACTCCTGGTTTGCTCAAAGCAATGCTGTTATCTGGTGCATTAGGTTTGTGTTGTTGGATTCTCGCAGGATGATATACAATATAGTTACACTGATTACTTGCTATTTCGTGTGTCATCTGTGTTTTGGAATATCTCAAAGCTTGTCAGTCTTCCGCTGGGGATTACATCATTTTGGGGGTCTCAACCGTTCTGAGACAAAAGCATACTTCAGTGGTAAAGTATGTATGCCCGGACAGCTGGCAGTCTTTCAAGGCTCCAAACTTGACACAGAGTTAATCTCAGAGAAATGTATTTTCTTCTATTCATAGTAACTAAACAATTATTTCCATGCTGGGTTGTTTTTTTTTTGCCTTTTTTTCTTTCTTTCTTAATGTAGGGTTTTCTTTACAGGTGGTAATTACTGACGTAAGATACATGTCTTTGGTTTTTCCCAGCCGCTGCAGGATTTATTCTGGGGTGGTGATTTTGGTTTCTGCATGATCTTTGAATGTTTTGGCAATGGGCAATTCAAAATAAGAATTGTTTCTTTAGTGGTAAGCCTGATCTTGTTTGAAACATGTAAGTCTCTCTGTTATTAGCTTGCCTTTTTTTGCAGGGGGAGACCTTTGGGCAGAAAGTCACTTGCACCTGCTAAGCTACCTGGTCCCGTATTGAATTATAACAACAAATTGGTATCACAGACCATACCACCCCATCACATAAGCACCATTTATGTTGTAAAGGCTTCATACGGGTTGAACTGAAAGACAACTTGTTGCACCAGGGTGAATTTCATCTCAGTATCCACTATATAAAATGCCTTCAGAGCTGTTACGAGAAGGTGCTAGAAAAAACAGTAATGCAAAATTAGACCAAGAATTTGCCATGTGCATACTTAATCTAGATTTGCATGCTATTCCTATTACTTTGTTAGGTTTAAAAGATATATGCTGCATTTAACTTGTTCTGAGGAAAACCTGTCTGCCAGACAACCAACTCCCGGCTTTTATTTGGGTGGCCCAATTCCAGGCTCATGCCCTGGTGAGTCCTGTTTCGGTAACAGCTTCTGCAATCAGGCTCATCCTTAGATGGGCAAATGCTGCTTTGGGAGCTGCTGCATTCAGAGACACAGCGTGACTCTCTCTTGCACACCCACTAGGTAGAGATGTAGGCAAAGTGAAAACACCTGCAGAACGTTCTCAGCTATATAACAGAGCATCTATTTTATTTTCTTAAAATATTACTTCATCAAATATATTATCATCTCTCCCTAATGTTAAAAATTTGCCTTTCCATTTGAAAGAGGATTTCAGCATAGAGTTTGAGCAACTAATATGAACTAATAATAACAAATATAAAATGAAGATGAACTAATAATATTAATTTATTTTAATTTGGCATCTAGTACCAACAAATAAATTACTATTGTTGGGGATATATGTGTGGATCTGTTTCTGTATTTGATTCACTAGAAAACTTGTGTGAGCTAACTAATAGCTTGCAGAAGGTAAAGTTTTCTCTTGATTTTTTGATAGATTTTTCTTTAATTTGCAAAGATTTCATGTTAAAAGAGTTATGGGAGTGGGGAATTTGTGCTTTTGTTTCAAATAAAATGCAGACATCACTTGCATGACAGATGAGTTCTTTCTATATGTAGAAAAGCATTTAAATAAGTGGAAAGCGAACATGAAAAAGTTCTGGGATCTTTTTTAAGACCGGAGCTTTGCAAAAACACCCCTTAAAAAGATTTTATATCTCCTTTTAATTTATCACAGATTAGGGAAATCTGTGTTCCTCTTAATATTGGTGGAATTTCATTTTAATTTTTTTTTCTTTCATGTGTGCAAGAACTTTCCAATATAAAGAGATTAGATGGTCTTCATTCATTCTTTTCAAGGCACACCACTGCCAAAAAAGCACTTCATAAGCAATTAAGCTGAATTGTGCAAGCTTGTATTGCTGTTTAAATCGGCAAATCTGATTTCCCATTGGTTTGCATGCAAGTCATGCGGTCAAGTATCTCAGTATGCAGGTCGTGCAAATTACAAGTTTTTTGAAGCGTCAGTATAGTTATCAACAGCAGCTGTTCATAGGGTCCTTAACACTGAGCTGAAAATTTATCTTTTGATTTGAATGGTTCTCACCCCTAAAACCATTATAAGGTCTCAAGAGCATTACTATTTTTAACTAAATAGTGGTTATGTCTTTCAGTTTACTTAGGCATCAGACCAAAGACCATTGAAGTCAATACGAATTCTTCCACTTACATCAGCATGCTCAGGGTCATGCCCTTAATAAACTGTTGTGTTCCCTGTCCAAGCCAGAAGAGATTACGGAATGAAAACTGGTACGGTACAAACCAAAATGGGTTCAACAATAGCCTAAAGTGCTAAATCTACCTCCAAGGCAAGCCAGTGGAGGATAGAAAAACATCCCACGAGAAAAGTTGGACTGTTTGTTGCGTTGAAGTTACCTTTCAGCTAACCTAACCGTGGTAGAAACGTTTCGGCATGACCACCTTGCCCACACACCGGTGTTAGTGACGAGAGGTTGGGGTGGGCCACAAAACGCCATGGGAGATTTTGGAGTGTGAGTGTTTATCATTAGGCAAACACTGGCTCGTCTGTGAAGTAGAAAAAGGGGTTTGGTCTTTGTTTTGAAGGTCTTTTGATCAGGACAGAACAATCACATTTATACTGCAGAAGTTTTGAAAGACGTGAAGATGATAGTAATAATTAAGAAGCCCTACATCAGGAACCCTGACAATATGCTTGAAATAGAAAGTTCGGTAGTCCAAAACTTAGGAATTCAGGTATTGTACTGTATGAAAGTTTCATAAGGAGAAAGAAGGAAGGAAAAAAAACAAAGAAAAAGACTATATGTAACCCTTTCACATCAATATATTATAACTGAGTAATCCTGTGGAATTTAAAAAATATTTTTGTAAGTAAAAGAAAGGGAAGGGGAATACCCTAATATTAAAAACATTCCAGACAACCAGCAAATTCAGGATAAAAAATGTGCAATACAGAAAAATAAGTACCTGATTTTGAAGCTTGATTTTAAAGCAAGCATCTTCAGCCTTCTCTCTGAAAAGGCTTAGAAAAGCAGAATTTTCTGCATTAAATGAGGCTAATTTTTGGTGGGTCTGTTCAGGCCCTTACTGAACATCACAAGAGGGATATTCCTAAAGGTGAAAAACGTTGTTAGATAGAAAATTGCAGTCTGAACTGAGGGATAACCCAAACAGTAAAATGGAAAGTCCTTTTTTCTGGGTCTGAAAGTGCACAACCTTTTGCTTCCTTTTATTTGGAAGCAGTATTAACCTCATGGGAAGCCTTAATGATAATAAACCCTTTTGTGTGTGTGATGCTGAATTTTATCTGTGCAACAAGAAAAAGCATGAGCCACTGAAATGCAATAATGGTATTCATCTTAAATTTTAATTTGGTTTGGTTTAATTTTTAAAGTATAAGCTTTTTTTGATTTATCAAAAGGGAACTGAAAGAAATGGATACCATTATGGTAAATTGTTGTCTGCTTTCCAGCTTTGTTCTGTGCTAAATTATTCCCTTGACAAACAGGATAGAAAGTATTTGTACTTCAGACGTTTTATGATTAATCAGCCTCTGTGTTTGTGTCTGGGTTAATAAAAACAGAGCTACTGTTGAAGGGTAGAAATAATCATGCTGGCTTATGCCTGCGTTAATGCTCCTGCCTCTGTTGGGCACATTTTTTCCAATGTGTATCAAATACCATATAGAAGGTATAGCAGTGATTGAGGAAACAGCTGCTAACGGGCTGTTTAGGCAAAGCCTTTTACTTACGCTTTATACGGTTCAGTAGCAGAGGTGCCTTGGTATTATTAGTGGTTAATTGTTCATGTTAGGTACCTGAAATTAATTTTTCATGGTGGCAAATTCTCAAAAGGTGTTTATTACTACTGGCCCAGGGATGGGGACTGGTTAGGCTGGTGCTCCTCATCCCTGAGAGTCAGGTCCGTGTGATTTTTTTAACTGGCATTGTGGTCCAGATAATGGAGCGGTTTCGTTGAAGAGCTTTTGAGCAGGATTCACCAGCTACTTTGAAAGGATTACCACTGAAGGTCCTTTGGTACAATTTTCAGTCACCGTGGGCAAAGTGCTCCCTTGGGGTCTCAGCTCTGGTAGAAATTGCTTCTCTGATGTTTTGCAGATGCAGCCAGAGGGGATCTCAGCTCGGGTTTCTGGCCGCTTATCATAAAGCCACAAGGCTCTCGGGGGGCATTGCTGAGGACATCTGAAGTTCAGACTTATCAAAGAGAAGAAGCTGAGCCGCGGGGTCCATGCTTTCCCCTGCCTGTCCGGGTTGGGTGGAGAGCGGGGCCAGTGCTGGTGATCCTAGTGGAGAGGTGCACACCGTGAATACGGGCTTTGTTCCTCAACCCCGTTTATCAAAGAGGAAGGTACTTATTAGCACAGAAGTGAGAATGGAGTGTTGCTGGCCTGAAAGTCATTGTTATCTGGATTTTTGCATGGGAGTAGATGGAGAGAAGAAAATGTTCCTGCAAACACAGGCTTATCCACAAGCTTGTCTCATAATTTCCTTCACGCAGTCTATTTGCATTCTTTACAAGCCATGTCTCGCTTCTGCTTTTTCTCTACCAAAGGGAAACGGAAGTAAATGGCTCATTTTCTTGTATGACTTTGGCATCTTCCACACTTCATAAGAAACAGAGGATTTTCTTCTAAAGATGGTCTTGAATGCAAGCGTTTACATGGTTTAGAATGGGAGAAGCAGATTTTTTTGGCTGATACCTGAAACTGTGCATGCAGCTTTGTAGTGTACGTTCTCACTTATGTGCACAGTGATGATTCATTCAGATTGCTCAGTTTTACCCAGGCATATGCTACACCGTGAGCGAATGCCATTGTATGTAGAGGTCAGCATAGAAAAACAAAGCAGACGGTCACCATGAAATAACCCTGATGATTTATTCATTATTATAAATATTAACGTAGTAATGTAAAATGCATGCCCAGTTTTCTTGAGTAGTTACAATAAAATGGTCTTTCCATATGTAGGACAATTCAGCAGAAATGAGGTTCTTTCTGTCCATTAGTCTAAGGACAAGTAATGAAATCTGTACCAGTTCCCGGTCACTATAGATCATCAGAGACTAATGGTGGTTTTACAGCATTGTTTTAGCAGGTTGCTGTTGTTTTTAACTTGGATTAATTCCCTGGTCTGGTTCACAGTGCAGCTCGTCTGTCGGCTCGTACCAGCGTGGCCGAGGGAGCCGGTTTGCAGCGCCGGAGGGTGCTGGGAGCGGTGAGGACTCCTGCCGTCATCCTGGCTGCTGGGCAGCCGGAATGACCATTTGTTTTGTGAACTTGCATTCCACATGATTAGCGCTTTATCAACCAAATTCATGGATTCCATAGCTTTTACCAGGGCATCCTCCTGCTTTTTCTGTTCAGTCTTTCCCCTGGTTGTTGACCTGTCAGTGAAATAAAATAGCAGGGAACGCTCCTGGAGATAGGAGAAGTCATGTCACTCCTCCTCCAGTGCCCTTCAGCACGCAGCTGGTGCCGTCGTGGTCCTGCAGATTTGTCTCCTCATAATAGCAGAAATGCATCCTAACGAGCAATCAGTTGTGTTGTTGGATGGGAGCTAAATCCCACTTCCTTTTTCCTCCCCATCCCCACAGCACTCACCGGCATTTGTCTCTGAGGGCACTGGTTATATCTTTATACGCCCTCCTTTATTCGTTTTAATCTAATCTACCTCCCTTACATCATTCTCCTCTCTTCCTGCCGGGAAGTGGTGCCGAGGGGAGCTCCCCTCATCCCCCGAGAGCTGTCTCAGGGAGATATCTTGTGCTGTTGAAGGACCCGTTTTACGCTTTGTGGAATGCGGATGGTCTAGACGCGAATTGCATTTTGTCTTTCAACACAGAGCACCGCATTTTTAACACATATCTCCAATAAGTACAGCAGGAGAACCAGTTAGCAATGGTACCTTAAGGCAGGTATTCCAGCTGTCTTGGAGTTTTATATGGCATCAATGTGGCATATTTTATATGTCCAGCTCAGGAATATGGGGTTGCTAAAAGCCGTACCACAGCATTGTCAGTCTGCTAGCTTAAGTCCTTGCTGTATTTTTTCATACTTTTTTCTTTTTAAGTAGCTGTCGGTTATGCTGCTCCACCAGGGACTACTGCTTCAACACAGTAGTCAGACTTATTTTGTTAATCAGAAGGTTAAGTCATATCTAGCCACATTTATTTAAGCAACTACATAGCTTAACCTCCGTTTGCAATTTTTTGGGTAGATTATTATTTGCCCACAAATCATACCAATCTCTGGATGAAATGCAAAATTAAATTTTAAAAGCGCCAACAGTTTTTATTTTTAATCGATTATATAAAGCTTCCTTAAATGTGCGAAGACTTTTTAAAAAACTGATTTCAAAGACATTTTGATAAATTTAAATGCAAGTTTTTCCAGTTAATAATAGAACTGACAGATCATAATGTCATGAAAGCTTCACTTGACTAGACCTCATTCGTTGCTATCTAGTTTTTATCCGTAAATTGGAAATTGGTTCTCTGTATCTAGCAACCAAAGATTTTCTCAGCTTTGAGTGAACTAGCCTTTGAATTGAGCTAGATGAATAAACTGACTTAAAGAAAATGTTCTGCCTGCACCTGCAGAAGAAGCTGCAGCTGCCAAAAGATGCATACTTCAAAAAACTTGGATCCCGAGGATTCAGCCAGTGATTTCTGCCAGTTCAGTACTTTGATGTTCTTTGGAAGTTCAACACCAAATGCACAGTAATGGAGGTTATTATGTAAGTACAGCCCTTTAAAAAAAAAACAACCAATCACATAATCTCAATTTGGAATCTTAGTAAGCAAAAAAATCCAACTTAAATATAACTGTTTGTTGGTGGAGGCAGTTTTTAATACGCGCTTTTTATTCATCCTCTTGGGGAAATCATCACGGGCTTTCCGTATGACTGTCAGTGCAGGTGATGAAGGTCAGTTGCCAGCAGAGAGAGGCATTAATTTAAAAAAAAAAAAGATAAATCAGGGAGGGAAGCATCATTTCATTAAGTCTCTAGGGATGGAGGATGTTCATCCAAGCTTCCTGGAAGAATTTCAGGAAGGAGCAGCCGAGTTACAGTCATATGTAACTCACTGAAAACAATTACTTCAGCAAAGAAACAGATGGGGCTGACAGCATACCTAACTTAGGGAAGTGGGTATAATTATGAACTTTACTTTTCTACCTACATGAATGGTGAAGTGCTGAAGAGAGAGGTATAAAGGCAGGAGGAGGAGATGGCTGTTGAGCCCTATAAGCACAGGCAGGACAGCCTCTGGGATGCAGGAGAGGCCAGTGCCCGGCGCCGGGGATTGCAGGAGGCAGCAATGACCCATGCAGGAACTCGCCCCTTTTTTTAACAGCACTGTAGATAAATGATGAAGGAGGGCAACCATCAGAGACCTGGATCATCTGCAATGGGCTGGTAGGCGTTCTGACATTGTGAGAGGAGGAGGAGGGAGCTACTCAGTACGTGGTCCATTTTATTCTGCTTGAAAATGCAAAAAGATTGTTCCAGAAAAATCAAAGATCATGATAATTTCCAGAAAAATCTTACGCAGTTAGAAAACAGGTTACAGAACTTCACTGTGACCAAATGCAAAGCAGCAAGCGCTGGAAAGCGCACATAACTCTCACTTTGTCCTGTATCCAGTGAAAATAACATCTGGTTAGGTTTTTTGCAAGTAAGAGATTAGGACAGCAGTTGAGAGATAAATGAATTTAATATTAGCACCTTTTTGAGGGTGTTATTTCACATAAATTGAGATGGACATTTACAAATGAAATCATCCTCCTCTTTATTATGTTCAGCTCTTGTCATAAATTAATGGAAAAGGTAGAGAAATGAAGCAATGGGAAGTGAAGAGCTGGAAGATCGTATAAGGAACCAGGGTTATCTGGAAAAGTTTGGAAGAGACATGGGAAAAAGCAAAAGTCTAAAACATGAGGTTTTGTATGAAGAATTTTGTTCAGACTTGTTATTTGCCTGTAATATGGGGATGCTGAAATTAAAATGGCAGCCAGTTTAAATGCTGTCAGTGGAGATGTCATTTCAGGTATAGCTTTTGTGTTCATTTTCTAACATGAACCCAGGAAGAGACACACACAGTTGCATGATGCACATTGGCGCTTTCACGTACCTCCATGAAGGTATATGCCCTGGAAGGTCCACCCATGACTGGAAGAGATGATTCTGCAAAGGCAGGATCTAAAGCAAAATTCCTTTCTCGTACTCTTTCCCAAGTAGACTTTGCAGGATCGTATCGCGAACAGTCACGTTGCAGGGAACACGTGCTGGTATTTCAGATGGTCAGGTGGCACATTTTTAAAGATAGCACCCCTTTAGCAGGAAAAAGACCTCAAATACCAGAACAAAATTAAAAAAGAGTTGAATTATATCAGAGATATAGATGAAAAATGTTCTTTTAGTAATTATGATGTGGTAGAAATAGAAATAAAAGTGCCATATTTCACAGTTGGACACTTCAAAGGATATTCCTCCCCCAGTAATCCTCTGATCTGCTTCATGTCACAGGTCACCTAAACAGTATTTACAAACCTCCTGGCTGGAGCATTCGTTCAGGATTTAAGGTGTCGCAACTTTTTTTGACATCAAAAGTTCAAGTGTGCTGATATTTCTCTGAGAATGTTACAGCAAAGTTAATTTTTATGTAGACTCATGTTTATGAATATGTCTCCTCAAGACTGATGTGAAACTTGCCTGGAGAGGGGGAAAGGTTTTCTCCTGTCGGCCGTGCGATGAGGTTAGACATTGTCTGGTAGTTAGCTGGGCGCTACATCAAACGTGCTGGAAAAGGTGGGGACCAAAGCAGGAGTCAAAAGGCTTAGCTTAACCATGGACTCATGTGTCACTGAGAAACTGGTGTGAACTCTGGGTTCCTGTGACGTCTGAATGTAAACATTAATGTTCTCCTTCAAAGTGCTTTGCCACCTTTAAGAGTAAAATGCAGCGATACTAATTGCTGCTATAATTTGGAGTGTGGGCTGGACTTGGATGTCAAATCTCACTTTTGGCACCAACCTCATTCTGGGCGGCTGGCGTTGGCCGTGGAGTGCAGTTGGGCAGGCTCCTCTCTCAGGCGGGCATCGTCCTTGGTTCGAGGTGGCCTTTCCGAATCCTCCAAGTCATGAGGGTTTGGGAATTTTCCAATGATCAGAGTGCTGCTAGTTGCTTCAGTTAGGTGGGTCCTATCTTTTACTCTTTCCGCAGAGTAAGTTTACATTTTCCTCTGTCTTGTTATGGCAAGCAAATGACAGCGTAAGTTGGATACTGCAAGCCCCTGCGCAGTTTCTTGCAAACCCTTGCAGTAGGAAAGCTGCTCTGTGAAGCTGGGGTGTTAGGCACGTTGTCAGGCATTTAAAGAGATTTTTTTTCCATGCTTTTCTTCCTGTTTTTGTTTTTCTACAAGAAAGGAGAGCATATTCAAAATAATTCTACAGCACCAAGGTGAAAGGACCAAGTTCCTTTGGTCACTGCTGAAATAAAACTCACGAGTGTTTTACTCTTGCCGAAATAGGAATGCCTGGTTGCTTTGTCCATGAATGATTTGAAGGAAGAAGGATATTTTTTCAAATCTGTTTAATTAAGATGCCTCTTCAGTTCTCCCTGTCCTTCATTTCAATAGGTTTTCAGAGGCTTTCAAACCAGAACTACACAGGGCTCTATTTCAAGTGCGCTGTAAAGAGCTGATAATATAGCCTCTGTGGCTGGGGCACAGAATCTTCCTTATATAGCTTTTCTGAACAGGATACGCTTGTTCTGCAACAGATCTTGCGTTGTTTATTCCCGATAACTATTCTCAAGTCAGTATAAATGACACTTCCAGATAACTTTCTTCCTCCCTGATAACAATCTGGTAGTTTATACCACTTTCCAGAAGTGTATATTTCTGTTTAGTTTTTTAGGGTGCATTTAGTGTTTAGTATGGCCAAAGTAGTAATTCTTTCAGTATCTGCCAGCTAGATCGGTTTTGAGAAGAGTCTCTTCAAAGCAATGTCTGTTTAGAACTGACTTATTTATGTGTAGTTTCTGTTCTACAACAAAGCAGTCAAAGAAACGGAGCATCAGTTCCTGGTGCCTGAGAAAGAGGCCTGAGAAAGCTCTCAGAAAACAGGTATGATTTAGAAAGTCATTGCAAGAACTCTGTGTTCTGAATCGCTGTGTACTCGTGCATATTTCGGATCTTATTTTTAAGGCTTTGTTTTGTGAACGAAGCACTGACGGATGTGGAGGCGACAGTGGGTTGTGCTGAAAGGGAAGTGATCGGGATCCAGGGAGGTTACTAGCAAAGCTCTTTGAGGACGGTGCTCAGGACAGTTTTAGGGTCCCATAAATGGCTTTCGCCTGTTAGGGGTGAGCTTATGTAGGTTGCTGGTGACCCTGAGTGTCAGGTGGGTTGTCACGCAGAAAGAAACTGGATAACATCAAAGCCTAATAGAAATGGGATAAAATTTCATAGGTCAAAATATATGTTGGGACTAATAACAAAATTTTCTCAGCTGAAAGGAGTCACTGTGGTATATTACCAAGGGATCACAAACAGGTGATCCTGAATTACAGCCTGTTGCTGGTGCACGTCAGGGCAGCAAATTACAGCCGGGCAGACATGGCATCAATGCTGTGGAATCGGGGCTAGGAGATTTCCTCCGGTTCCGTTTGCCCACATGCATGAAAAGTTGACTGTAGCTGAAACAAGTTAAGAAGAGAACTTGATGGGTGCCAAGGAAAGAGTTGTTGGATGCTAAAAAGGTATACGCATTTTACAGGGTGGAGAAGAATGCTTAATAAGAATTGGGAGCGAAGCAGGAGTATCTCAGGTGGGGGCGCTAGCTAGTTTGAATTACATCACATAGCAAAACAAGGCAAAGAGAAGAGGTGGTTGCTTTCTGTAAATACACTTATGAAGCAAAAACCGGGCAAATAGTGGTGTTGACTACATCGGCCAGAGGATACTACTGGTGTAAAAACAAATAGGGTAAACCTGGTCATTAATAGTGCAGGAAACCAGTAACAAGTTTCTAACTGTGGAGTAGCACAATTGCATGAAGGTCAGAGGAAGCAGGAATCCTGCTCTTGCAGCCCCTTCTCCAAACAGAGCTCAGCAAATAGGTAGGACTGTACAATATGGTGGCCTACAAAAACAAGAAACTGATAACAAGGCACTCCCAATTGTCCAGAAAGACTTTTCCAGTCTTTTTTGTTGCTAAGTTAGCTAATAGGTATTGGAAAGCTAAATAAAAAGTATCCAGGGGTTTAGAAGAGCTGTAATATCTCTCCTGATATCTCTTTCAGGCATTTTAAAGTATGTTCTGATTTGCTTTCTGTTCCGAAATTGCATTTATCAGTAGAAAAAGGAAAAGATTTTGCCATACCTGTAGGGGAAAATATGTTGTGTTGGATCTGACAGCCCAAGAGAGGCGAGGCTGCTGCAGCTCCGTGTCCCCAGTCCAACCAGTAGCAAGGCTGAAGATGTATTCCCAGCATCTACATGCACATATAGCATATGTATATATAAATGCCTTCCTCTTAGTCCTCAGTTTCGGTTCCTCACCTGCCATTTGTGCCCCTGTGCTCCTCTGGGTTTGTGCAGGTGGGCCTTTGATGGGCTGATGGCCCCAATGATGGGCCTAGAAGTAGGTGGGCAGCATATTATTTGGGTTCCTCTTCCTGCTGTCGTCTCTCTGTGCTCCTTTGTGGGTGTGCAGACGAGGTTTTATCATGTAACCTCACAGTACCGAACTGGGTTTTGAACATGGTTCAAAGGGCGAGCAGCTCTAGGAGAGTGAGGGGTCTCTGCTGTCTGCACACTGTAGATACATGCTTACAGAATGGCAGGACTGCATGGAAATAAAACCTGTAATTGGACAGGGGAGAGCTGGAGAAAGTTAAGAACAAAATATAATATGGAGGATGTGGTTCAAAAAGGAGGAACTGTTCAGAACAAGAATATGGGAAACATTGAACTTGACTATATTTTCCCAGCAGGCTGGCAAAATAAAATAAAGAGGAGGAATGCAGCATGGAAATTTCTGGGTGATGGCAAGCATCTTTGTCATAAGGTATTGGAAAAAAAGTAAATGACGACATTCTTGTCTTGGTAGGTCATTATAATGTATAGAAATACTTTGTACAGTTTAAGCTTTTAGGTAAATGGTTTAAAATAGTACTTAAAATACAGTTATAGAGGTAGATTTACTTTTTTCCCCAGCAGAGTAGATCATTATCTCATCTCTCCTTATGGCTTATCAGAGCTTTCAATTTAAATTGCTGGATACACATGGATAATCCTGGAGGATTTTTCTTTAGATATAGCTAGCTCTTCCCTAGGTTGCAGAGGATAGGTCTTCTACATGTGTTTTTTGACATGGAGCCAGCTCTGATACATCTATGAGAACTATTTTCATTAAAAGATTGCTGCCCAGGTACCCATAATTAAATTTATGCTGAGTCTTTGAATAGCAGTTGTTGATTTGTTCACCAGTAGCGTCTAAACCAGTTTCAGACAGGTAACAGAGAGCTTCCCACGTCCCGTTCCCATTCCCTGTAAATTCCAAGCCCTCTGCCAGAGGCACAGAGAAGAAAAACGCCTGGGGTCTTCTCATCACTTCTGGGCTTAGACTCCCATCTGAGGAATTCCTTCTTCCCAGCCCTGCCAGCTCCAGTCTTGGCACTGGGAAATGCAGCATGACACAAGTCTGTGCTTCTGTTGGTCCTGTCTGATAAGTCTTCCATTCAGTAAGTCTTCCATTCGAATGTTTCTGCTCAACAAAATACTTCTAAACAGCACAGTGTTGTAGATGTAGCTGTCATAAAAACTTACCTAAAATACAGATCTGTAGCAGGGATGCTGAAGGTAGGGGTAATGATACGGGATGACTTCATTTTCCAAATTGTTCAAGCAAAGCAAATCCATTTGAGGCCCTCCAGGAAACGTGTATACACTGCAGAGTTTGTCTTTCCATCCAAGTAGAGTGCCTCAGTGAAGTTGCTTGTGTGACATTACTGTCACAGGAGAAAAATCGAGTAGAATCATAAAATGGCTTGTTAGAAGGGACCTTCAAAGATCATCTAGTCCACCCCCCCTGCCATGGGCAGGGACACCTCCCGCTAGATCAAGTTGCTCAGAGCCCTGACCAACCTGACCTTGAACACTTCCAGGGATGGGGCATCCACAACTTCTCTGGGCAACCTGTTCCAGTGTCTCACCACCCTCACAGTAAAGAGTTTCTTCCTAATATCTAATCTAGATCTACCGTCTTTTAGTTTAAACCTAGTAGCAGTGCTTCCAGATCTTCTGAACACCCACCCCCCTTTTCCCACAGGAAAAAAGTCAGTTGCCTTATTTTCATGCATGCTGCTGAAGTATTTTGTGTGTGTGAAAATGCCTGCTCAAGAGAGGCTGGTAGGAAGCTACCCCCACCAGCTGCTGGTCCCCCTGGGGCTGGGGTAGGAGAAATGCTGTCCTGTCCTGCGATGCAACGCGCACAGCAAATCTGTAGAGTCTGCTAAAGCAATGTTGGTCTTCCCGTACAGACTTTTGCTACCCGGGTCATAAAGCATGACCCTCAAAGCGCATTGCAGCACTGCAGGAAGAGCATCATGCGTGTAAGTCTGCACCTTGCACTGTGCTGTGGGTCGCAGTACAGTAACGGAGAACCTCTGGAGCGGGAAAATCTATTTCTTACGCTAAAATGGCTAAGCAGATTATTTCATAAATGTAGAGAAATGGATTGACCCTACTGTGCTTAACTGCTAATATAAAACTGCATTTCATGTGAATTTACTCTTAGCTCATTTGAAGCACTCAGGTGATGAAAGGATTTCCCTTATGAAGCCCTGCTCCCCTGTGATGCCCTCAGCTATTTATTATGTTATTAAAACCATGCATTTGAACAATGAAAAGTTTTCATTATTTGACATCTACCAAAAAATTACTGTCAAAGATTCCCTTTGAGAAATCATTTCTCATCAAGATCAGAAGGGGCTTCTATTTTCTATCACCAATAAAATTATTGCATTTTTCAAATGTTCATTACAAATGCAGTTAAAAAAGCAGTCAGAGCAGCATCCACTTTGATACGGGCATATTCCCTACCGGTGCATATAGATTCTCCTGTCTATGTCTTACTTTCAAACAAAAAGGCAAATTAAGTGTTTTCAGTCTTTACAACATCATTACATCTAGGGAATACACAGATCGCACCAATGATTGATAGTACTTCAGCAGCAGCTAGAAGACGTCGTTATAATGCACTCCAAAAGATGTTGTTTGGAGTGGTTGTAAAGTGAGATGAACAAAGTTAATTAGTCTACAGCACAGCTGCAAAGTCTGCCAAGCGTGCTCTGTCCACTTCCATCTTCACGGCTCTGGCTCCAGCAAAGGTGGTGTGGCTCAGCCTCCCTGCAAGAACGGATGCTTGGAGTCTGCCTGACTGCCAAGATCTGTCTAATTGGGACCTCCCTTCTTCATGACTTTCCAAATTGAGGACTTAACAGCTACGATGTAGAGTAGACCAAAAGAACATGCTGGGGCAACAGGAAAGAGTTTCAGTACTCCCTGATGCCATCCTCTTCTCTTTCCCACCAAAGCAGTAGTTGTGCAGCAATAACTATGCGGTGCATTTATGTTGTGCATGCAGAATAGTTCTGGCACATCCCCAGCGCACTGGATTCTCCATGGATGGGCTGCACGGCACGTGTTGCTGTATAGAGTGGTGCGTAGCTGAGATTTCTTTTACTGAAATATGGGAGCCATGTGTGCGCGTGCCTGGACTACGTGCCACGACTGCGCAACATCATCTGGCCAGGTCTGCTCGAACCATCCATCCAGTGTGATGATCCTGTGCCACACAAAGTGGGTTTGTTACATGTTGGAGTAAGAAAAGGGAGTGACTCCCTTCCGCACATCAAAGCAACGAGAGCTGGGAACCCCAAGACTGAAAGATTTAGGAAGTATAAGTCTGTGGCATTTTTTTCCTCAAACTAATTTTGTCTCGGGTCATGGCTAGGCTTGGCTACACATCTGTCTTTTAAACTTGTGTAAGGAAGCATAGCTGTTGTAAATATAAACATCTTTACAACTTCTATTTAATGGATAATTCCACGAATGCACAGTATTTTTAAATTGATCCTCCACATATTTAACTTCTAAGGGCACTGAAATAAAGAGACCCTGCCACGCAGCATCTAAAACATAGCTGTTAGAATTGTGAGCAGCTGTGTATGGGAATCGCACAATGCACGTAATGTACTGTGACAGCAGGGGAGGTGGTTTTGCAGAGAATTGATGCATTTTTTAACTTTCAAGGTCACTTTGGACACCACTGTGCAAACCAGCCCTCAAAATTATAAGACAGAAGAACCTAATAAATATTTTTATGAATGCACAAGTTAATAATAAGAGTGCCTGCAATAACCTTTGTGTGATCAAGAGTTAAAGATCATAAAAGCATTTTTACATGAAAGAGATACATTTTCTGAATAATCTGTAATAGAATTGAAGCCCATTTGAAGCTCAGATTAGGGGGTTTTTTGAGCTGAAACAATGCGTAACTTTCAGTGTGGTTAAAACTTTCATTCAAATGCAGGGGTTTGTTTTGTTTTTTTTAATTCTATAACCACAGAAAATACTCAACCATTTTCTTCCCGCTTTAAAAAAGATGTATTTCAGCTTTATGAAGTAGGTGTTCTCCGCGGGATGGGCGCTGATGAGAACCATGCAGAGAACAGGAAGTTCAGAAGACGGGGGATGGCAGCCGAGAGCAGCTCCATCTGCTCTGGAAACGCATTGCTGTACGGCGGAGGCCAAAACAACTGACAAGACAAAGTCATTATTTATGGAAAGACTCTGAACTCTGGCCATTTGTCAAGCTGACTGGAGTAGTCTGCTGCTGGCCCTGATGAGCTAGCAAGTATCTAACATAGATTTGTGCTCTAATAAATGTCAGATACAGAGGCGTTACTGAAACAAATTGCTAAAATATTAGGAGAAAAGGGGAATGTACATCGCACAGCGAAAGACCCTAATGACTAACTTCACTAATAAAGACTGGAGAGCATCACACCACTTTATTTTCAAAAGGAAAGTGTGGAGCGGAGCAGTGCGATGTCCCAGCCCTGAAGCCAATGGCAGAACTCTTTGTTGACCGATACGGAGTTAGGGTTTCACCCGCTGTGTGCAGTGTTTCAGTGGACTTCTCCACCTGTTCCCTTCAGGAGCTGAGATGGTTCATGTGTTTGTGAAACAGTTTCCATGTCTGCCCATTTAGTAAAAGTTCCAGTCCCCAGGCCAATGAAAACCTGCCCTGTTCTCTTTAAAAATGTGCATCAGCAAGGGCAAACATTACCTTTTAGACTAATAAAAAATGATTGGGATGATGCTGTGCTTTTTTTTTATGTTAACCTCTGTTGAAAGCTGGAAGTTAAAAAAAAAATCTGCTGAAAGAAGTATGGATAATCTCATAGCCAAGTCAGGTTGGGTACATTTTTTTGTCTGTTGTTTGGGGGTGTCCCAAATCTTGTCATCGTTCTCAAATATATGAGTTATAGTGAGTTAGAAGATTACCAGAAGGAAGACTTCTTTCCATAACTGTATAGTATACATGCTGTGTACAGTCAACAACTAAATTCATGTCCCTCCCTGCTTGATTGCTCCACTACCTGACTTTAATAGCAATGGCTAATTTGATGTCGTCTTCAAAAAGTGTTGTGTTTCTCCACTTAGTTACAGGCATTTTCCTATTGCATAAATATTCTCTAAACATAGGCACTTCTAAAATAAAATAAACCCAAACCTCCTAGTAGGAAGCCTGTCTAGATTCATTGCTTGGCTGCGTGACACACAGCAAGAAAGGGAGCCACATGTTCCTGTCTGGAAAGTGATCAGTTACATTATTCTAAGCATTAAAATGTGTCCGTATGTGTGCATCTGTACACACAGAGACACGCATACTTCAGATCGTGCTGATAATGACATTTCCAGTCTCCAAAGAAAAATAGACTGTGTACGAAATCCTTTATTTACCAGGCATAGAATTTCATTGTGGTCTACTCTTCGACGTTAAAAATGCTCTCTATTGTGATGGCAAGAGCAGTCTTAGAGTGGTTAACTGATTCTGTGTATAGCCTCCTATTTAGCCTGTTACTGAATGAGAAAAAAAAAGGAGTATAATGATTTCCTACTTTATTTATCATATTCTATCTAGTGTAAGGGCAGGGTGTGTACATCTGTATAAAACAATATATCCATTACAGTCCTTTACGTTGGATATTCTAGAGTGCTGAGAGTCTCATGATGAGTTGTAGTTACGCGATGCAGTCATTTATCACATGCCTGTGACAGTCTCACCTGCATGCTGGCCATTAATCTGTTCTCCAAGAACATCTAACATTACTGTCCCCAGGCAACTTTGCAATTTCCCTGCATAGAAAGGCAAAAAAAAAACCCTGCTGCAAAACTTTTCTTTCCATCCTATCAAAGGTAGAACTTCCTCCAGAAGTGCTCTTGGTGAGGTCTAAAACGAACAATGTTCAGTCTAGAACTAGTGATGAAGGTGTGGATGCCCCATAATTGGAAGTGTTAAAGGTCAGGTTGAGTAGGGCTTTGAGCATCGTGATATAGTGAAAGATGTCCATGCTCATGGCAGGGGGGGTTGGACTAGATGATCTTTGAAGGTCCCTTCCAACCCAAACCGTTCTGTGGTTCTGTGAAGCAGGACATTAATAACATGGGTGATTTTGTAGAGCTGGCACTTCAGCCCTGAGCAAGGGGGTGGGCACCCGTATTTCTGCTTACCCAGGAAAGGCATCCATCACAGGCATTTCAGACTGTAGAGGGCTTTGGCAAAGGTGGTAGGTTGGAAAGGAACAAAGCCTTCTTTCAGACCTTGGCATCTGAGACTATCGCCGTGAGTAGGGACTGTAGATGATGAGGAGGCAGCTGAAATAATACACGTGGTGACACAGCTTGACCCAGGAACTGGAACAAGGCTTTGGGACCTCTCAGAGTTTTGCTGGTGACAATAACAGTGGTTGTAACAGCACTGAACCTATGTGGGGCTTCGCCTCTTTGTCAGAAGGCGGCGTAGAGGGACCCTGGTAGGACAGAGTGCAGAATGGGCCATGAAGTCAAAAGTACGGACACAGACCCATATCGGATCATGCCTTCCCGCCACTTTTCCTATCACGATGTTCCTTACTGTCGGCTTAAAAACAGTCCTTTTGGGGGCTCTGAGCGTTAGGTGTGATGTGATGGTGGGCCTTCTGCAAACAGCAGAACCATGCAGCAGTGGCTCGACTCCGTCTTGTGCCACGCGTTATTGAACAGTGTTTACGGTCATGAAATTGAGCTGCGTTTTTCTGTCTCCATTAGGAATTTATTTCTGTCAGAAACAAAATGAGTTTATTTTGTCAGCAAATGTATTTACTTTCCTTTCACTTAATTGTCATTTTCAGTGCAGAAGACAAGCCTTAGTTTTGGGAAGGGGAGAAGGGTCAGATATTTTACAAATGAGCAGCCAATTCCTAAGTTCCGCACTACAAAGGTTATTGTGCATTTTTACGGCATTTGATACTCATTATGCTATACATGATGCGTTCTTTCCATGAGGAATCCTGCAGATGTAAAGGCTCACACTATGGTTGGTTTAATTAGAATTAAAGTGTCAAGAAATTTGGCACCTTTTTTATCCTTTGTTCAAGTAACAAATGTTAAACACATGGACACCAACCAATTCCTGGAGCAATTTGACTGATTTGAGTGGCATTACAGCAGGAGTCATTTAGCCCATGACATTAATTTAATTTTATTTTTTTTATTAACTCCTCAAATTAGTGTTGCTGTCTAAAAATCCGGTAAAAAGAAGAATAGCCTGAGATCTGGGAAAAGCATCATCAGCCATACTTCCACTTGTCGTTTGCTAGGCGATTTTCTGAATGTTGTTATTTTTCTCAGGGCTAGCACTGGAGAGAAGAGAGAGTATTTTTATGAATCCCTCTATTTTTGTTTTTGGGAGAGTGGCAACTTTGCAGATTACTGGAGATCCTTTCCTGCAACTAGAGTTCAGGCGTGTTCTTGCAAATTGTCAACTGAAGTAGCGTGCTGCTGCAAGTTACTGGCAGCAATGGTTGCAGAATTGGGCTCTTCAGTTACAATATTGTCAAAAGAAGCTGTTACAAATAGTAATAAGATCATTAAAATGTTTTCTTTGGGATTTGCTTTAAGAAATAGGCATTTCACATGCCTTTGCTGCAAATGTTAATTTGTATGTGTGTCCATACTCATTTCCAAGGTGCAAAATTAGCAAATGACTCGTGGAACGGATCAGTAAAGCTATTGTGCTCTGCAGAGAAGTGAATAAACCAGCTATTTTAACCCCAGCCTAGGCTTCCCCTCTCCTGGGCTTCCTAGCGGATCCTTTTTGAGATATATCTGTTTGCAAAATAAAGCCACTTTTTATGCTTTTTAGTACTTGCTGACTGTTTGCCAGGGATTTCTGTGAAGTATCTGTGAATATCGCCTGAGACACCAGGACACTGCTTCCCCTGTTTCCTGTGCTGAATGGCCAGCCCCGATGGCAGACTGTAACGCTACTCAAGGTAGGAAGGGTGAGCTGCCAGAAACTATTTATCACTTCACTGGCTTTGTACCATGCACATCCGTCTGAAGTTAAATTGAGGTTATAAGAGGAGTTTTCTTTTTGCTGCAGCTTTGCCAGCGATAGTATCTTGCATAAAGATGAAAATAGAAGTTCAGTGTTTAGCCCTTAGATGTTCCCATGCCATGAAAGGGTGATGGAAGTGATACAAAATTTGACTCAAACACCTTCAGTTTCTGACAGCTGGTGCTATGATGTTAATCTGCCATTAGCGTCGATAACGTGAATACCTCTTTCTAATGGCAGATTTCAGTATAATGCTTTATGTACTAATATATAAGGTCAGGTTTCAGCGCAAGTTTTCATCCTTGTTGGATATTTCAGGAGTTTCTAAAATACCAGAATTTCCTGTCCTTTCATTTAATTTCATGTTGCTGTTAGGGATAAATAGGTGACTTGTCTTTTGTCATTTTAGAGATTGTAGATATTCTAAGCTAAAAGTAAAACATGCATGATATTCTAAGGCAAAGCTTTGGGTAGTTCTGTGCAGTTCAAGTCTTTATAAAGCCGTAAACCCAGGTGAAGTTAATCTTAAATGTTTCCTACAGTAGAATGAGAGTTTACCTTTTGTGATGTTTCTCTCTCAATTGGTGTCAAGGACCAAGGTGATACTTGAGACAACTGTGTTGTAAAATGGACCCATCATCAAAAAACTTAGCAGGCACTCAGCAACCTAGCACTTCTCGGTTTAGCACATCCAAAGCAGATTCTTCCAAAGCAGTGCTTCTTCATTATAAGTGCTGGTTGTGTTTTGATGTTAATGGTTGTGCTATTAACACCTGAGAAAATAATGAATCAATGGAACAACAGACTGGTACTTGAGATGCAGTATCCCCTGGTCACTGTGATAGCAGGTGGCTGATGATACACACCCATGCCCTTATGCATCTTCAAATAATTCACTAATTGCTGCAAAATGTCTTTGCTGAGAGGTATTCCCTGTGATTGTATCACCACTTTACAGCTTTCATTTCTACTGACTGCACTCTGCTGAAGTTGAAGCTGTCCTTTTCGAGCAGTTGGCTCATGCTGATAGGAATATTGGCTGCCTCTCGCATGGGCTGGAGTGGGACAGGGCGCTGAAGCCGACCACCCGGCTGCCTGAAGACAAGGAGCCTGAGAGCAGAGCACACCGCTCGGGAGCAATCACGTTTTGGGTGACCTCCCAGCCGCTCCAAGCAAAGCATCCCCTTTCCCATGCTTTCTCCAGACCGTGGCAGTGGCAGAGAGCTAAATGGATGAGAGGGTGTGGTAGGAGAGGCTGAGGTTGGGGATGGAGGGAGGCAAGGAAGGCTTTATTTCTAGACCCTGGGAAACGTGGGTATGTAAGAAGCCTTTACGAATATTTTGCATATGAGGCCAGAGCTTTAAAAGGGGCATATTTTGAATTAATCAAAATATATCATTGAAACAAACTTATTTGTATAACCAAAATTCCATCATGCAATCAAAATTCACTTACTTTTCCTTTAAATTTATGGCAACAGCAAACTTATTTATGTTCATGCTTTTCTGAGCATGTCAAAAATGCTTAATATATCACTTGAAAAATGTTAGTGCAATAACTATGTTTTCTTTTTATACCAAAATACAAAAATGCATGATAAAAATGCCATGAAGGGAAATAATTAATTGCTAGTCCATGCCGTAGAGACTGACTGACTACACAACACCCTTAAGTAATTAAATTGCTTTAACCACAGATTCCTTTATGTGATTCCTGCCCCCCACCCAGGATTCATCATTGTCTTTCACTTGATGTTGACCTTGCTGTAAGCTAAGAGCACACAGATAATGTGTCCAACCCAACTCATAGTCTTGTTTTTGCTTTATGGAAGAGTTGTTTTTACTCCATTATTTTAATGTTAGTACTTAAAGAACTTCAAAAAGGTCAGTTGCTTTCACTACTCTGATGTGTTTGAGGTTTTCTTTCATAAAGAACTGGTGGTATTAAAGCTACTCGAGTAAAAGAGACTTTTTCTGATAAAAATCCAGTTCTCATGATTTGCTGCCCGGTTTTACCGTGCATTCCCTTTTCCTTTTGAATTTTGCTCTTACAAGGAAGGGTAGCTAAATAAATACAGTAGCACAGAAGCAAATGGAAAACATCTGTTGTTCTTACTCAGGAATTTAGTGACTCAGGTTTTATGAACATCTGAACTCAGCACTTTTACATATTTGTAGAATTTTCTGTTTAGCCTGGAGAAGAGGAGGCTGAGGGGAGACTTTATCACTCTCTACAAGTACCTGAAAGGAGGTTGTAGCAAGATGGGGACTGACCTCTTCTCCCTAGTGACAAGTGAAAGGACGAGAGGAAATGGGTTCAAGTTAAGCCAGGGGAGGTTTAGGTTGGATATTAGGAAAAGGTTTTTCAGTGAAAGGGTTATCCAACATTGGAATAGGCTGCCCAGGGAGGTGGTGGAGTCGCCATCCCTGGAGGTGTTTAAAAAAAGGGCAGACGTGGTACTTGGGGATATGGTTTAGAAGTGGTTTTGTCAGGTTAGGTTAATGGTTGGACTTGATGATCTTAAAGGTCCCTTCCAACCTTAACGATTCTATGATTCTATGAACATATACTTAAAGACAATACTGCAAGAAGTATTGAGAGAAATGCCAAAGCTGTACAGGAATAAAGGGAAGGTGCATTCTGATTTTGTTTTCTTTTTAATGGAAACAATTCAGAACACCAAGGAAATAAGAAGACCCCACTGGACCAAAGCACATCTAAGCCTGTTCTGGTGCCTGTGTCTGGTTGTGGCCAGTCCAAGGAAATGAAAGACCTGCCCTTTTTGGAGTGATCCTTCCCTGATACACCGTTCTGTTTTCCAGCAATCGGAGCTGTAAAATATTTGCTGAGCTAGGGGTGCATCTTATGATGACAAGGGCAGTGTAATGGAGGTGGATATTCGTGATTTATAATTGGCAAGGCAAAAGGAGCACAGATTTTTTTCCAGGAAATGGGTAAGTATTGTGGCTTAAAGCGAAGGTCACTATAATATAGCAACTTTTAAAACTATGATGTTCTCATAATGAAGGGAAGTGATTTTGCCTAAAATATTAAGAATGCCTTTCTCCATATTCCGTCAAGTTGAAAATTACTTCTTACACTAGTATGGCCTATTTTTTGTATCAGTGGTGTCATTGTGAAAGTTCTCTTGCTGCCTCTCACTCCCTCAGACCATGAGCTCATCTTCTTTGTTTCTACAGCTTTCTCCTTCTGTGCATTCAGAGCCCCTTCAAAACTTTATTCTGTACAAGTCTGGCATTTGAGACATATGTAAATATCACTGCATTACCAGAGCTGGATGTCATTACTTTTTAAAGTCAGCTAATGCTCACATATTTGTATCTCCCCTTGCTGAGAACTACTGCAAACGTTCATTAATTTGGTACCTGTTATGTCATCTTTATTTCTGGCAGCCTTAAAGATAGATGATATTTACTCCCACCCATCTTCCTCACCTGTAAATTGCTAAAAGTGGGACTAAATGATTCATGTACCAAAATCCAACTTTTCATAGAGGTATGTAAATCCTCTTTATTGAAAGCTAAGCAGCTTTTTCTCGCCAAATACCAGTGTGCATTTTCTTGCAGTCACGGCAGCGATGTTGTGATGTCACAAGTACTGTTTTGGAACTCTGTAGAGAAGGAAAAGAGCCTACAGCTTCTCTGTCTTGAGTGAGTAAAGTTTGCAAACTGTATGAAAATCCAACACCTCCAAAGATATTCACTTGTCTCCAAGTGGTGGACATCCAGACTGTATTAAAACACTACCTGCTGGGCACCAAAAGCTTACATAATTCAAGTTAGTTATTCCTCCCACCTTTAAAGTGTATGTTGGAAAAAATTGAGACTAAAAATGGTATCACCTGTCAGAAAATATTTTGTGCTAACGAAAATAAAATTAAGTGTATTAAAACATGCAGATATTTCAGTCTGAACTGTTGAAAAAGGCAGTGCGGGCAATGAGGTTAACAACTGATAATTATGGCAGAAAGCACCTTCTTCTTCTTTGTTGGCAGATGTTGGGTTGCAGCCGTTCCTCTCCCCCGGAGAAGTTTAGTGGCCTGGAAGGTCTTGTGTAGTTTGAAGCATGGAAAACTAGGTATACCCAATCCCACTGTGTTGTTTTGAGCACTGGAATACTAACATCTACTGATACAGTGAATGCCAGTGCTATTGTCTGTATCTGGTTAACTACGTGGGGAACAGCACCTCTTCAGTCAGGCCCACCCATTAAAAGGATGCACGTTTTCTGTGATTTTGGTTGTGTGTGCTAATTACTGGCTTCAGCGTGCATTTGTTCATTATTTTTTTGGCAAGAATATGAGAAAGGCATTTTGTTCTGAGAATAGTTAAAAGAAAGACGTGGGAGGAAGAAAAAGTGCTTTTATAATTGGACCAGAGTGAATAGGGAATCCATCCCTCTCCATCTCCCACTTGAGCAATTTCAAATCCTCTGCCCTTCAAGGTCAGTTGAGCCAGGTCAGAGCAATTCAAAGGAGCTGTGTGCTTTGTAGTTTGAACAACATACTGGTTTCAGCTTTTACTCTTAGGTCTTCAGTATCTTGTTTTATTCCTCCACTGTGGCTCTGGCAATTTGTATCACCTGAAAAGTCTTGCTTACAATAGGGTTGGCAGCTGTGCTCCAAGTAGCTTTGTTCGTTTGTCTCAGGTGCTTTCTTAAACTTCCAGCCTGGTCCCAGTTTAAGATTTAGAGGTACTGAAAATGTTTGTTTTCCCTTCAGGATACTTACATTTCCAAAAACATTTCTGTATTAATTTCACTTCGTTACATAGAAAGCTGGGGCACCATTAGAAATGGTGTTATGCTACTCTATGTTCTATGTTTACAGACGTAATTAAACTGAAAAGAGAGAGGCTACACCTTTGCTTACCTACTAGAATGACAACAGCAATAGGTAGTTTCTGATCTTGAGGCTTGACTTCTAGACAGTTTTTGTTAAGTCCCAAAGTACAAGCTATTGATGCTGCATAAGTAGTAAGTAATGATGATGAGCTTTCAAGTAAAGAGCCCAATTTCCATTTATCTTTGGAGCTGTCAGCACGGGATCTGAACGTCTTGATGCTGTTAACCTCTTGGGTGGATGGATTCGTCAGTCATGAACAAATGGCAGTTTCTTAACAGAGATAAACTGGTGTAGCTCCATATAACTATCGAGCATCTGTGTTGTTCTAATCCAGCTGAGAATTTGTCCTATAATTTTGGTTACGTCTGTGGGTCTGTGTATGGTCACCATCCTTAGACAATGCTGCCATCTACCATAAGCTAAAAAACACATTCAGCTCCTTTTTTTTTTCTAGTTTAAGGGCTCCATTTTTGTTGTTTTTTAAAGAATTAGTGAGATCGAGGATTCTCCTGAGAATCAACTTCCTCTCCTAATAAAAAAAAACAAAACTCTTTCTCCTCTAGCGTAAGAGTTTCTCTAGCAGGAGATGGCTACCTCTGACTTGAAACGAAGGGTTTCAGATAGCCCACCTGTGTCAGACACACATCCTTTTGTTCATCCTGCTCCCTGTTGTTATATTTATTGGCAAAAAGGAAAGACTAGCTACTTTGGAGGAATTTTCCATCCTTCGTGTCCATAATTTTGTGCTGCTGCCTTACGTACATATATATGTATGAAAATCAGTGTCTGTCTGGTTTTATTTTCTTTCCTTGATCAAAGCTCTTCATACAACAAGAAAAGTCTGTCTTTATTACAAAATTCCCCAAATAGAGAATGGAAATACACTGGATGCAATTTTGCGCTGTAGCTCTTAAGTAGAGACGGAGGCAAAACATGATGAGGAATGACTCAGTTGAATTGAAATTACTTTTGCATCATCTTTTGCCTTCCTAGTTGGTGGACTGCTCTGGGGATGGGAGAGTCTTCTGGCATAAGACACACAAGCTCGGGCATACCTAATTTAATGCAGCACCCAGAAGCTGCTAACGGGGACATTTCTATGTCAGCTGCTTCTTCTGCCGCCATTTTCTATATGCCAACAATTGTGAAGAGGTTCTTTGGAGGGCTGTCTTAATGTAATCTGCCACAGTTTTTACCAGCGAGTCTTCCTTGAAATGGATTCCTTTGTGCCACGTTAGCCCTTTGCATGATGCCAGAGTGGGGAGGAAGATCTCATCCTCTGCTTCATGCCTTTATTTCAGATTCTGGCCCTATTCAGATAATCAGTAATACCTTTGGATAAACACATTCATGATTTCTAGATGAAGGACTTTGTCTCTGCTTTCCAACCTTGTATCTCAAAATTCTGTACAAAGGTTGATGAGTGCTTTCATCCCCATCATATACCTGTGGATGTGAAGACAGAGACTGTGACACATTCCAGATAAAAAAAAACAATGGTCACAAAAGCCCAGGTTAGAAATGGTTTCCTGACTCCTGGTCTAATTTCTTGAGCTTTGATTGTTTTCTTCCATTCCAGAACCATCTTACATGATCACATCTCCTACCCCATTCTCTTAGTATATGAAGCAAAAGTGTAATTCAGTCCTTTAAATGATTCTCCAAACTGCAGTGGGTCCTCATTGTGTGCAGTCAAACTTGAAACAGGCAGGACAAGCGTCCTTGCTGTACCCTGTGCTTATCAACGTGTCAGGTTGGACCAAGAGCATTCTGTAAAAGTTATTCCTCATTACAACAAATCCCATAGCTAGATTACAGCATCGACAAATTTTTACCAGATTTTTACTGCCAAGTTCACTGGGAGCACATCTGGAAGTATTAGACGTCGCCGCGTCTGGCATATCATGTTCCTTTTCCATTTAGGGCAGGTTGGTCATCGTTGGGAGAAATCCTAGCTGCAATCTGATGTCCTTTCCCACCGATAACGTAAAGGAATGGCCCGAGTTCCTTGTTCACCACTGTCTGACACAGTTAAGGTCTATGAGTGGAATTGAGGAGGCATAGAAGAGAGCTGTGTTTGCATACTGATACGTCTGTTAGAGAGTTTATTGGGCAGGACATTTATATGTATGTATGTGTCCAGAGGGAGAGAGAATCGTGCCTCCAAGTCCCAGGTTTCATGCACTACAGAAGTCTGACAGGACCCTGAAACATCCCTCAGTGCATCCTGCGACCCCGGGCAGGGTAAGTTCTACCTAAGCCCTTCCTACCAGATGTTTGTCTGCCAAGTTCTTAAAAACTGTCCATGAACCCCCAAAACTTCCCTAGAGAATCAAGCGCTTAACTCCCCTTACAGCAAAAGTTTCTCCTAACATCCAGTATCTTAAGTCTTCCTGCAACTTAACCCCTGCCTCAGTGGCTATAGAAAAGTCTTTTAGGTAAAGGGTGACTGAGAAGAGTATTTGAAGAATGCTCCCCTGTTCCTTCCTGTCTTCTCTGCCCCAGACTAAACAAACCAAGGGCTCTTATTCTTGGTTTTGCTAGTGCTGCAATGATTTCGGGTGCTTTGCTCTGGGCTCTCTCCAGGTTTTCCCTGTGTTTCCTCAAGCGCAGTGGTCACAATGAGGAGCAATAACACAATGGAGTCGTCCCTGCAGAGCAGAGGACTGGATTATTTCGTGTTTCTCCCACATGATGCTTCTGTCTGTAATTCCCAGCATGGGGCTTGCTTCTCCTGTGGTGGTACGGCACTGTTTCTAGGTCTGGCCTGTTCCTGCGCTCCCCTTGCTAAAGACAGGCGCTACGCTTGCCTCCTTTTGGCCTTTTAAAACTTCAGCCGTTGCCTGTGCCTCCTCAAAGAAAGCCTGTAATGGGTCTGAGATTAGTTCACTGACTTCTCTAAATTCTCTCAGGTGCAATTCATCTGGCCCAGCTGACATGAAAACGTCTCAACTTATCTAGTCTGGTTTTCTTCTAGTCTGTCCGTGATCATTTTAACTCTCTGATTACGTTATCTTTCCTAGCAGAGGCTGCAGCAAAAAGGCATCAAACCCATTAACCTTCCCAGTAACACCTGTGGATAGATTTACCTTGCATTTAATAACGATATCTTTAATTTTCGTTGTCATCTCCCTGACCTTCCTTCCTTTCCTCTTTCCCTTTCCCTCCTTCAAATGTTTTCTTGCCATCCCTCTCAGGGGACATCAAAAGCACCTTTCTGCGTCTGATTTTGCCCCTATGTACCTGTATTTCATCTGTAGTGGTCTGAGCTGAGTTGCACTTCCCGTGACTTCTTGTTTCTGAAGTCAGTGAAGACCTCATGATTTAGCCAAGTGGATCTCCTTCTGTTCTAGGCTTTCTGCTTTGTAGGGGAAATAGATGCTTGTGTCTTGTTTTGTGTCTTTTAGGAAACAGTAACTTTTCTCGGGTCTTTTTACCGTGTAGTTTTGATTTGGGTGTATATAAAGTTGCTTAGCTTTTTCAGTCTGTTTTCTTAAATACAGTTCCTGTTCTTCCTCTTCCCTTCCTGAAACAAGTGAACTTGGTCATGTCAAGATTTTTGTTAATGTAATTCCCTTCTACAATCTCAGTAAGTTCCCTGGTGTTTATAAAAGTTAAATTTCAAAAAGCCCTGCCTCTAATGACTTTTTCTGTCACCTGTATAAAAAACAAATGATCAGCTGTACATTTCAAGACTTTACGGATTGTATTACAGGAGCTAAAGGTGACTTAGCTAATTAAAAATTGGCAACTTAAACCTGAAAAATGTTTTTTATATGTTGTGCAATCTGTGGAAAACACTACTACAAAATTGGAGATTAGAGAGGCAAGTTTGTATTGTATTTTTAGCGCAACCCCAAATGCACACTTGATTACGAGGTAGCTTAGCATCCCGACTGCTGGTGGTAAGGGCTGCCTGTGTCTGCGCGGAGTGTCACAAGTTTCTGAGACGAGAGGGAAAAGTACGGGGCAGAGCTTTAGATTACACAAACCCCTGCCACAAATTCGGCTATTAACCTGCCTGGTGCATGAGCCAGCCTCAGCAATAGCCAGGTCTACCTGGCCAAGTCCTTTGCGTCACAGCCTGTAACGTCTCGCTGTGATAGCGTGTGGCTGACACTGGGCAGACACGGTGCCTGTGCACCTTCCTACACGGGGCTGACATCTACTGCAGTCAGCCTGAGGTGCAAAAGAATTACAGACGTTTGCCAGGAATGCAGACTTGTGGATCTGCGAGTATTGGCAGGTCTGTGCTTTACAGGAAAGCGTACTCGTAACCACAGGTAATCGACAACTTGCTAGGAGCAGGGAGCCAGCAGCGGTAGTTCTACAAAGAAGTCTATTGTACTAGGTTGAAAAATAGGCTATTGCAGTAGGCTACATAAAAATGCTAAGTGTGGCGTATAGAGGATACAGGCTGATACAACAATTTGAATGCTGCATTTTAAGTACGCTTGCTTTGTGTAGACTTTTCACCATGAAGATGAAAGATTAGAAAAGAAGCGGTTTGATTTATAGTTTCGTTTTGCGTTAAAGGTTTATGCGACATTGCCATGTTTGCATGGGAGATAGGCAATAAGAGTATTTTTAATGATGCTGATAAATGGATGGGATGTGGTCACTGATTGTTCCTGGGATGCTCTTTCACTTTTTGTGTTGTCCGTTCTGTAAACGATTAATGCCTTGCATATGTTTGTACTATATGTAAGGCTAAGGTGGCAAACGTCCACACGAACATGAAGGCCAACTTGCATGTAGGTACAGGCTTTAGCCGAACGGTGGGGTGTGCCAGCAAAGGAGGAAGCTTTGGTCTGTATTGCCCTTGGGTGCAATCTAGTAGCATCTTATGGACAACCTTGAATTGCCCCAGATTATTTTTTCTAGGAAACAGTGGAAATGCAGCCACAAAATCACCTGGGATCTGGAGGTGGCCTGAGATTGACCTTCCCTGTGTGACCAGAGGGGTCCTGGAGACAGCAGCAGGGGCAGGGAGCATGGTGTGTGTCAGCCCATGTCCCTCAGGAGCTCACCCTGCCAGGACCGACATCTCCTCCTCAACACCAGCTTGCTCAACAGCCGTCCTGGATGTCCAGGCTTCTTTCAGTTTTGACAGGTCAAAGATCTACAAATCTGTCACTCTGCTTTTGTATTACATCACGGGTCTTGTCATGTCTGTGTTTTTGCGCCTTGTGCTCCTGCAAACGCGAACTCTTTGGAGGTGTGCACTCTGTGGATGGTTTGGTATCAAGTCTTGGGTACGTGGAGCTGTATTGTTCAGAGCCAATAACAAGAACGTTCTTTCTCCATCCCTTGAGAAAAGTTTTGCCATTTTTTAAAAAACTTTGTCCCTGCATAGCAAACAACTTCTCTGAACTAGAGAAAATAAAATAACCATTCCCCACTGTGTCTTTGCCATGTATGCCCTGGGATACTTACCGCCTGGGACAACCGCTTCTTTCCTTTTCCACAAAGTAAAAATCAACAGGGAAATTTTCAAATTGCTCTGGTATACATCTTCCAGAGATGAAAAAGAGCTGTAGGTTTATTTCTTGTTTGCGTCATCCAGACACAGCAGCAATTTTCTGACCACAAAAAGGGTGTATTCTGGTATCTACCCAATTTTAGAAAGAATGGCACTTCAGCCAGTTGCGTCTGTTTCGAACATCTGAGCACCAGAAGAAACTGCAGCTGAGAGTCAATGTTGCATGATAGTGCTGGAAATGCTCTTTTGAGTTCAGCAAAGGTGTTTGTTCCTCCTCTGAAAATTCTGAAATGAATTAGCAAAATCTTGCAATATGAGGGAGAAGTCTTTGCGTGCATATCTGAAGCTATGATGATGTGTGAGTCAGAAAAACGGAAAGTTTAATCACTGTATGCTAACCTGAAAAAACTTACATCATGGTTACCAGGTGGTATTTCATCATGGTGGCCTTTTTTTCTTCTTTTTCTGTGCTTTGAAGAGAAGCTTGGGGGGCAAGAAGCAAGTATGTGACAAGCAGCATATGCAAATTGTAAGGTAGAAGTGGTAAACGAAGACGACCACATTTGGAAGAGACAGATGGTGCTTTTCTTGATCATATGGTAGCACTGGCAATAGATATGTTTTGGAGTTAGGGAAGTGGGGAGGCCGGACACATTTCCTAAATGCAGGACGATTTATTTGTAGAACATGCAGAAACGCAGGGAACAAAAACATTAAACAGCCCTTGGAGACATGCATGAACATTTACATGTGGTCGACCCTGAACTCCTGGCCGTTCACGTGGGATCTTTGATTATGTATTCTTGCTTTGGCTGGTGACGTTTCCCAGCATCTCCTCTCCCCATTGCCAGTTTCTCCTTCTCTGGTACCTCTTTAGCTCTTGCTGCAAAGCATCGTCTTCCAGATCCCAGATAAGCCAAAATCGTCTTATCTCGCCCATGGTTATTTGTGTTCTGATTGTTCGTAGATTAACCTTCAGGCAGGAAGACGTTTGTTCTTGATTAACAGGTGCAGCCATAGGCCTGATTTGGCAAAAGCCTGGATATTTGGTTAGTTTATCATAATGTTAGAAGGCCTTAAGACGTCCTCCATCAGGAACAATGGTGCGGTACACACATATGAAACGGATTAAATCTCATTATGTGCTCAGGAGGATTTATATAGATATAGATATATATAAAATGAAAAGGATGATTTCTAAAAATCAGTTGCTGGAGGAAATAACTTTCTGCCAACTTTTGTGTTTTTCTAATTACTTAAGCAGCAATTCATGTCTGTTACTACTGATAATATGTAATCACAAAGACTTTCTGAAAAGTAGTGCAGCAAGAGAATAATCAGCCTTTTAATTAGCATTTGTTTGATTGTGTTGTGTGGTTTCTAAGAAGCTTTTTTCTATTTTTTATTGTAGCTTGAACAGTAAGTCTTAAATCCTTTTAACTACTGAGCGTCTGAGTATATAAAACAAAATTTTCATAGCAATATATGGAAAATAAATGCTATGCAAAAACCTTTTTAGAATATGGGGAAAAATGCTTAAATATAGTTAAATGGGGCGGGGGGGGGTAGAAAAAAAAGAAAAGACAGGTTGCAAGCAAACCCTTTATGGAAATATAAGAAGGTCCTTTTGAAAATCCACTTCTCATCTTTTTTGTCCTGCAAAGATGATAAAACTAATGACATTTCACACACTCATGGAAGGAAACAAAGCAGACCTTTCAGTTGACAGGGTGAGAAGAATTTTGCTAAAACTACAGTAAGAAGGGCAGAACCTACAAGCCTGCCAGGCTCAGGAGTTTAAACCAAATCTGTTTGAAAATAGTCTAGTCCTGCTCACATACATCTTAAAACTTAACATACAATTGAATATTCAGTGGTTTTGACTTTCACAGGATTTAAAACATTGTCCCATGAGTTTCACTGTTTTGTTGACTGAGGGAGAATATGTTTGTTTGTACTAAATATGAGTTTTGAGTTTTGAGAGGAGAATTATGGAGACAAAAAGCTTTTGAAAACTTCCTCACATCATGAGCATTGCAGAAGATCGGATGCCGATTAAATGCTCCTCTACAGGTTGCAATTCATTTCATACCGAAGACCTTTTAAAGACTGATTTTGACATCTTTTGCGTCATTTTTCCTGGGTCCTGCTCTGCTATACCATGGCGGGACCCACTCAGCCATGGAGAGGCACGCTGCAGCACTACGAATGATGTTAAAGGGCACGGTTGGCTGAAAGGAACTTCTCAGTCCATGCAGATTCTTTGCATGGGATGTACTGTGATACGAAGTCACACATCTGTCAAGATGTGACGTGTTTGGAAAAGATCACCTGATGCTGAAGTTTGTGAAGGCAGCTCCACACCTGGCTGTTGCTGCTGTTTAAACTTATGTTTCGTGTACATTTGTAATTATGTTAAACTCTATTTTTGGATGGGCATGAGAGCTGTTGGTATGGTCAGATGTCTTCCAAGTCTCTCATTTAAGTCTAGGGTTGTCCTTAACTAAGGGTTGACTTCAGCTGAGCTTCAGTAGTTTTAAATAGGAAGAACCTATCCACCGGTGGATTCCTGGAGGGCGGTGGTGATGCCCGTCCCTGTCCTCATCCCTAATGCGCTCCAGACCTGTCTCGTGCTTCAGCCCCGCTCTCAGAGCAATTCAGCATCATGTTGGCTCGTCCTTACTCCTCAAGGGTAGAAAACGCGTTTCCCTCTTTCCTAGATTTCCTGCGGCTGGCAGACCTTCCCTTCACTTCGCAGCCCCAGCTTGAACTGATTTCATATTCAGCAGTGAATTGGCAGCGCTGTTGGCTGGACGAAGGCACTGTAATCTTCCTTCCAGCGCCGTGCTGGATGAACGCTGAAAAGTTAATCCACCTACCTGAACTGGAGATGCTGAGTTTCATTGATCTGCTCTATATTACTTGTAGAGCAATAAGATAGATAGAAAATTATGTTTGAATGCTAGAAAGTAAGCTTAAGAGCTGCTACTGCATGTAGCGGGCTTTATTCAGAGAGAAGTGTGTAAATTTGATCATACTGTGAAGCTGCGCGATAGCTGGCCGAGCAGGCATGGATAGCAGTGACGGTGGGGACCAAGACGCTTACCCAGAATCATCACTGAGGCTGTGCCAAGTATATTTTTGGTGAGAACGGTAGGAAGAGAGGATTGCATGGGGCAATGAAGTATCAAATGATTCCTCTTTATTCCGGGAGTGGGGAGTGTTTCAGACAAGCCTTTTGCTTTATCAAAGTAAAAATGCCCGTCTGGCTGCGTGGTGCCCTGCTGCCCCCGACTCAGGTACTCGAGTTTCTTTGCATTGGAGGCTTTTCAGGATATGTTACTTATCAGCTGAAATCACAGAGATTTTAGTTGACTACGTTGTACAGATTCAGACTCTTAGTTTGCAGAGGATTGACCTAAAAGATACCTTGAAATCGCTCCTTGGAGCTCTGAAGTTTATTTTTGTTTCTGCACAGCTGTGGTACATGCGTTTCTTTAATACCACATGTTAAACATCTTAGGAAACGCTAGAAAATGCACTGTACGTGTCACGGACTTGCTTAGCAAGTCTTAGTATTTTTATTTTTTCAGAAATGAAAAATTATTATTTTACCTAATTTTTCATAATAGGTTATCCTATGTTTACTTTCTTCTTTTAATGAAAGGCAGTTAAGTAACCTCAAAAAGATTTGATATTTACTAGACTGCCATTTGTATCCTTTTCAGGGCTTAGAACAATGAGATTGTGTGTTGTGGAGTTTGCTTTGGTTTGGTTTGTTTTTCCGGAAGGCCTGGAAGCAGTAATTGAAATCCTGATTCCACTGAAACTGATGGCAAATTCTTGGAAATGAAATTTCTTGGGACAAAAGTTTCTTTCTTTATTCCAGGCCTGTATGATATGCTGCTAATCATCAGCCTTGACTGACTGCAGCAAGTTGGAAAAGCATTTGTAGCGAAAACTTTGGGAGCCAGTAGACTATAGAAGCAGTCTCGTGGTAGGTCACGAAGACTGAAATCCTAAAAGGGATTATAAAAATCGGTGAACTGAAGATGTAAACAGTTATTAGCAAAGATTCTTGGCACAGGCTTAGGCGGTGCAGACATAACTACCTGGGTATTTCTCAACACTTCACATATTACCTTTACCATAGCTGCCTTCAACTAAGTTTTGTCTGAAGCTGTTTGATGGTGACATTGGCCCATGCAGCTTCTGCTGTGTGAATAAAAACATTTTTGTGTGCGTTTCAAAACGTTGATTTGCCCAACTTCTGAAGCTGTTCCTTAGCTGCTTCTCATGATAGAATGACTAGTTTTGATATATCAGAAATAAGACCTCAGAGACATACACAGGTGTTCTCCAGAAAAATGTATTTCTTTAAATGCAGAACTGTGTGGGTTGGTAATGCTAAATTGAGAGCTCCGTGAGCGGCTCCAAGTCTCAGTCTTCTACTTGCATGACCTTCTGAGCCCTTGAACTAAGCAAACTTCTAAGTTTCCTGATACCCTTAAGAGAAAAAAAATGCATCAGGAGTGAGTAACTATGAAGGTAAGTCAAGTTCTGTGTTGTGTTTAAGGTGAGCCGCTTCATTTTGCGAGTGCAGTGAATGTTGCGACCCCTCCATAACTGTGCTCATTTGAACTACTTCCCTGATAATACTGGTCAAATTCTGCAAGTAGCTTATAAATTAAAATGCGTATTTCAGTTTCTTGCACTTAAACATCAGCCAAATCTTGCAGAAAGGCTGGTTTTGGACAAATCGGGAATAATTTGGAATAATTCACATCAAGAGTTGTCTTTCACTAATTAAGCAGCTTGATCGCCGTTGCTCTGATGTGTTGCACACCAGCTTACCCATCAGTGCTTGAAAGGCTCCCCATGGCATCATTGGTTTTTGCTTCACTGCTCATTAAGGCACCATTTCTGGGGAAGCTCAGGCAGTCACAGGCTCCTAAAGCCCCAAGACATTGTGAGAAGGGGACCTTCTGTCTACTGTCTTCCCTCTCAGTGAATGCCGATCTTGCACAGCTACCGCAATCAACTTCCAGCTGATGTACCAGGGGCCGGATTTGCTCATTGATCTCAGCTGTTTTGCACTGCTCCCCAGGTCCCCTGATGGTTTGCTACCTGTAAGCTTTTCTTAGTTGGGGGACGCACATGGTCTGCTTTGATACAGCAGTGAATATGCACCTAAAAATATGTGGATAAGGCTATTACTGTGTGTCTTCAAACCATGGAAGTACCATATATGACATTTCTAATAAAGTATAAAATTAGGAATGCTTACAGAATATTAAAAAATGAAAGACTTAAGGATAAAAAAAATGCAGGGATGATGCAGTTATCCTCAAATCAAGGATCATAAACTCTAGTAAACCTTAAAGGCAGAGTTACACCCACCCTTGGAAGTAATCTGAACATTTAAACAGAATCAGTCTTAACTCCCTTTGGTAATGGCATGAAATGAGACTAGAGGGGGAAAGTCCTTAAAAATAGGTTTAAATTCACCTGGTATTGCAAATACTTTAAGTGCAATCAAAAGTGTAGCACAAAATAAGAATAGGACTGAGTTACAGTTGTTTGTATGCTTAACTGTGCCAGTGTTACCTGGTATGTCTGGATTTCTTTTAAGTATAACCCTATAGTATAGCTTATATCTATATTTATAACCTTGAATATAACTCTGATTTGATTCTACTTCCGATCTGTTCTCTTCTGCCACATTTGTAAAATGTCTATTAACAAACTATATGAGATTTCAGACGGAGAGTGTGGAGCTTTAGTACAAAGTTAGCGCTGGAAGGAAAGTCATCCCAGTGTCTTTTTGTAATTTGTAAGGGAAATATTACAGCTGTGTGGCCAAATTTGCATAAAGAATTGAGCACTCAGAAGCTTCTGCCATTTCTTTGCGTCCCAAGGCAACCATTTATGAGCAAGGTATCATAAACAAATGGACAAAAAGTGTATAGGATACACTAACAGCTTTTCCAGTATTTCTTTTTTGTTCTTGCTGTTACTTTTAAATTTCATAGACTTTTTTAGTGTTTGAAGAATACATATAGGAAATCTGCATGAACAGACTAGAATTTGGTCAGTGTAGCTGGCGCACAAGGCTTTCAGCAAGGAGGAGAGTATTTTCAGATTTAGCCTGCAGGTTTATTTTACAAAAGAGATTGAATTTCTAGAAAATCCCTTCCATGAAAACGCTGCAAAAACTGTTTGGTGCAATTAAATAAAATATTTTTGTCTGGGGGAAAAAAAAAAAAAGAAAATGAAACAAAACCCCTTACTGGGTGTATTTGACATCCCCTGTGTAAACTGATCTGGTTCTGATCATGGTCATGAAATGTGAGGTCTGATTGCAACAGTTCTTGACCCAGACACAAACAAACAGTGCTTCTCGCTTTAATTCAATTTTGGTCTATGGTTGGAGCACCACCTCCACTAGGGAATATAACTCCTGGCCTATTACAAACACGCAAAGTAAAACAGCATGACTGCAGAGCCACTGAAGGCATCGACCATGCTGAGCCTTTGACTGCCTTTGTCCTTATCACCTTGAATCTACAATGGACAAGGCCAGTAGCTGGTTACTTGCTGTCATTCTCAGTCTCACCAGTCTGAAGGTATATATGTGTACAGTGTAGATCTTAAAATAAACTCAAGATTTTTGGAAATTATAGTCTTATGGTGAATTATTTAAGCTGAATGGACACAAGAACATACATAAAAGTTCCCTCGTGAAAAAGGAAACAGCATCTGAACAGCGAAAACTATTGTACGTCCATGTCAAGCATCATAAATTGCTGGTGGAATATGCTCCTGCTCCCATCCCATCCCCTGTGCGGGGTAGTTTCCCCCTTACTTCTCTGAGAGCCAAGTTTGTCCCTAAGGAGAATCCAAGCAGTCATCACATGTCTTAGCTGCTCCAGACTTGGCCCTTATGCAATGATTAAAGCCAGAAATTGTTGATAACGCCATTTTTCTCCTTTGCCTGTTTCTCATCTTGAGTTTTATATTTGAGTCCCCAGTACATTTGTGTCCCGAAGTGGGATCCTCAGACTTGTTTTGTGCACAGGCATTAGCTCGTGAAAGTCCAAGCTTCTTTTTCCTGAGTTTGTATTGTTTTTTATACCCAGAAACTTGAGGATGTGGCAGCAGCCTGAGGCTGGACAAATGTCATTTTTGGGCTCTTTTCTGCCTCCTGAATCATTTTCCTTTTTTTCATTTCTCAGTCTTTTCTGGCCACTGGGGCAGCAGGCTCAGACGCTTACCGGCTGTTTTTAGCATCTCTGCCTGGGCAGCCTCCCTTGTGCCGTGCAACCCCTCTCCTGCCTGCAAGCTTTGTCCACCACAGAGAAGCTCATTGAGAAGCTCTTCTGCCGTGATTTCGATCTCTCTTCTCGCACCGCTGGAATTCAGGCTTGAACTGAAGAGTTGTCCCATCATCATCCCCTGTGGGAGGAGGAGTCTGTGCGTAGCCCCAGGGTGGCAGGATCCGGGCTCCACAGCCAGCCCACGGGCACAGCCAGGGCAGCAGTGTCGCCCGCTCCCCACTGTGGGCAGGCTGGGATTTTCCTCCTAGGAGATGCCACGGTGCCTCCTCTCCCTCCATCACTTAACTAGTTCAAAAGAGTAGAAAAAAACAAGTTCAATGTAATCTTACTACCGCTAGTAACTGTGTGTCTAGAAGGCCAGAGCTGTATTTCTAACTAGCCCACTGCCAGAATATTTGCGCTGGTAGTTTTGTTTCTCATGCTGGGCTGTGCTTCCTTCCCCACCTCAGCGCTCTCACCTTGCCTTCTCTGCTGCTTTCTTTTGCAGTCTTGAAAAATTCACACATGTTTAAGCTGGTGGTTGCCCTGCAGAGCTTACACTGACCATACCGTTCAAATGCAGCTGTTGGTGGAGTTTGGCTTCGCCGGTCATCGCTTTCACCGTTGTGTAATGAAAAATATAGCCCAAGTCTTCCTCTCGCACTGCCTTCGGTAAATATGTGGCAGTCTGGCTATTTGATATCAAAGTTTATCAAAAGTAAGAGGGGAAAATGTAACAGGCTCAGTGAGCGACTTGAGGAAATTGCCATTGGGATTCTGGCGGACCCTGAAAACAGCAGGTTTCTATCTGCGGTTGTTTATTCTGTGCTATGTGCTCTTACTAAATAACAATATATTCCTGGGCTGTCGTATCCGAGTGCCTTACAGAAATTGAGATTGCATAAACAAGGAGCAAAATGCATTTCAGGTGTTGGTGTTTTGGCAATCAGGCTTAGTTTGTAGTCTGAGTTTTCTATGTTGGGGAATACCTAGAGTGGAAACGAGGAGTTCGAATTCCATCCTGCTGATGAGGAGGTGCTGGTGGCTCTCCGGCTTTCCCACCAGGCCCCTCTGGCATGGCTTTCCCAGCTGCGGGTGGCCGCTCATCCTCCTCATCCTCCTCGCAGGCTCCCATCACTCCCAGTGAGGGCTAACCAAGTGATTTCTCAGCAACTCTTTGGGGCCACCACAGGGAAGGACTTTGCAGAAGAAAACCAGCCTCGTGGACCTGTGTAAGGAAGATGCAGACTGCTGTATTTTGAGCCAACTGCTGCTCTTTCCTTATTTCAGAGACCCTATTCACTCCCACTTCCTAACAGAAGTCATTTTATTCCAAACCGTCCTTCGATAAGATTTGAGTTGCTTTCCAGCAGTAGCTGGTCATCTACGCATTTCCCACCTTCCAGCTCTCTTAAATGTTTAGAGTGACACCTTGCCATAAAGTGATTACCTGCAAAAAGTTCCTTGGAGCAGAATTATCATTAGTCTCGCTGAAATCTAAGTCATAATTATGGAAAACAGTTGCAAACCTGTCCTGTCACAACAGAGATGCACAACAGTTTCACCTTGGGGAAAAATTTCTGTTTCCTGAATGGTGTTAGGAGATTTTTACTAGCTCTGGGACAAAAATGACTCTCACTCGCTTTGTTGTTTTAATTCTCCATCCTTGGTAACCCATGGAACAGGTTAGTGCTTCTCAGCTGGACCTGTTTGTATTCAGACAAAGGGAATTGTATTCAATTACAGTGCAGGCAATCTATAGAATTCATCAGTCGTAACTCTCTGTTGCACTAATAGACAAAAGGAGGGGGAAATGGTTATCTGAAAGCTGGGTCTGCCCAGCAGTTAGAGAAATAAATTGAGAAAAGCCATCAGATTCTTCAGAGCAGCAAATGTTCTACTTACCACTGAAATCTATGACAGCGTGCGGAGAAAATTGAGAATCTCCCTGGATTATTATGGTTTAAAAATGATGGGGTTTGCTTCTTTTATTGTGAAGTACTTTCAGTCTACTTTTCTTTTTTTTCTTCCTCCTCAGCAGACTATTCACAGTCCAGAGCCAAGTTACCGAGGGAATATCTCCTTTCACATTAATATCAAAAGAGTGAAATGATAGGAATGATTCCAATAGCCGGCAAAACATCTTTTATACCAAAAAACCCAAGCAGACGAGAAGACCCATGTTTTTATATGGCACTGTCCTGTAAGCCTCCTTTATTTTGTTCCCTGAGATCCTGCCATGTGGTTGTTTGGACAGGACTGTCCCGCTCTGTTAACGGGTTCCAGCTGGTGTCTTGGCAGGGTTGTTCAGGAGGTGTCGCTTGGTTCCTATCTAGGTCCCTCTTGTGCCAAGACGCCTTGCAGGAGAGCAGGCTATCCATTGCGTCTCTTGGCAATGAGGTCTTTCTTTGAGCAAAAAGAGATTGTGATGATTTGCATAAATGGAAAGAAACTGCAGTTTTGAAGGAAGCAAACTCTATTGTGTGAGGTTTCTTCTATGGAAGGAGCAAAATATTACGCAATGAACATTCTTTTACTGTTTTTCCGTAAGAAATGAGAAACAAATTACGCAGCTTTTCTTTTTTTTTCAGATGTGCTGAGCACATACTGAACTGGAAGCCCAGTTTTGCATTCCTGAGAGTTTCAGAGCACAGCTGTCCTCCTCTGAACAAGTCACAGTAGATGCACCCTCACAGTTTTGTGCTGAGAACATCAGACTGGCGCGCACACCTCAGTTTGCCATACGTTCCTAACATAATAGCAAGCAATTAAAACAATATCCTTATCACAACATTCACTCAGTGATGCATTGCTTTGGAAAGAAATTCCTCTGCTATTCCCCAAAACATGTCAAAAAGGTAAAAAACATGATTTGAAAGGGAAATAGTTTGGGGTTCGTTTTTTCTTTTTTAATTTGCTCTCTCCTTGCATTGATATTTTCAAGTTAAATGCTGAACTTGGTTATGGAGGATTGTTTTAACAGTATCACAGTGTATGTATTAGGGTACTTTCTAAGTTAATTACAGCAAGCTCTACATCTTCTAATGGGATATTCTTAAATGTAGAATTAACTGTAATAAAATAGTGGCTTTATTTTTTAAAGTGGAAGATTTTCTTTTCCCTGTCAGTCAATACAGCATGTGTCAAAGGAAAACCAGCTCGGCGTTTGTGAAAGCTGAGAAGAAGCAGCATACGCAGTTGTTGTTCCAGTACCTCCATCATTTCTCCATCAACAAAGAGGCATTTGGCTCTTTTTTGATGTTGGGATTAAGATTCACTAGTCGCAGAGGAGAAGGGGACTTCATATGGAGGGAAGTGGTTATTTACACATCACGAGAACCCACCAGAAAATGGAAACAGTGCCATGTGAGGATTGTCACACCCGTCTGCTGGGCATGCTGAAAGTCTACTGCCCTGTGAATTTGGGGAAACGTGAGGTCAACGCAGATCCCGCTTGTTGGTTTAACATGCAGGCACCATCAGAGGAGATGGCTGCTCAAAGTAAGAAGGCAAGCCGGGAACAACTACTGGTGTCTCCTCACGTTAGATGTGCTGTCGGTGCTCACGTACAGCAGGGAGGGCTCTCGTCGAGACCTGTCGTGGTGGGTGTGGGTCAGATGGAAAGGGAATTCGCTCCTGCCTGGCCTGACAAGCCTACTCCGTCATCCCTCACCGGAGGGGTGGGAAGAGCGGCTCTCCCACTTGCTCAGCAAGGCAGTGTCAGTCAGTGCAGGCTTCAGAGACTGACCTCTTTAGCCTCTGCGCAGCATGTCGCATTCAAGCAGTAATTAGCGATGGGGTGGAACTAACTCAGGAAACACAGGAACAATGCCGTGGCCTAGCTACTAAAAAAAACGCTACTACCCTTTTAAATTAAATCTGGGGGAAGTTACTGACTTGTCTCTTCCTCCCCTGTCTTTGCTGCTTCTTCCCTTCCAACCCCATTCAAATATTTCTAGGCTGTGTTTCAGCAAAGGCTGCAAATAAGAGCATTTTTCTCTGACACAGACGCAACCGATTATGGGTATACAATGATACTTAATTGTATTTCTGTGGTGGAAGTGAAACATTCTGCTCCGTTATCAGCTTTGTTATCAGTCCTTATGATTTTTATGGGATAGTATTTCTGCACTATTAGCAGCACTGTATATGCAATTGAAAACTAGATGCAGTAAATTATGGCCGAACACCAGCAGTCCAAAGGTTAATTTGATTGTACAAGTACAATCCCAGAGTTATGTATGAACATATGCTCTACATACTTATTAATAAGCAAGGTCAGACTGGCATGAGCTGTGTTGTATTTCCTGAGTATTCTTCAAGAGTTTACATATGATCTTCAGTACAGATAACGGAGGGATCTGTTTTCAGGAAACGCCTATTTAACCATAAAGAAAATAGTAGGATGCAAATTGTTAGCTGTCAGGTTGACTGTTTTTCAGTTAATGGAGGGGTTGAACGGGGTCTGAAAGGGTGCCAGTAACTTGTGGTTGGCATCACCCTCGGGGTTCTGTGCATTTGGGAAAGGCACACAGAAGGAAACCCGTGAACCCGAAAGCATTTGCGAGTTGCAGTCAGCTGTGTTGTTGCAAGGGACTACTTCAGAGAACCATCTCTGTACATTTTAATTTCATTGCAACTGGCTACAGCTTGAGAAAAGGCTCTTTCGGAGCACCCACCTTTCCAAAATCCTGCTGCTTGGATCATCTCTCTCTTTGTGCCAAAGGATCTGGGCAGCTAATGCAAGATGAAGTGAAGCTCCTCAGTTATATGTCTTCTACTGATTTAGGGCATTTTCCGCTGCTCGCTTGCTGTAGGATAGCTTTACTGGATGAAAGTGTAACCTTGCTGGGTGAAAGAACGCAGCCTCACATTTTTCTTTGTGGAGTTTCAGACTTTCTTCATCACACCTGATTTACTGTGGTACTACATTATTATAGCTTGGCATGCTTAAATCCAGTTTAGTGTTCACACATTTCATTCAGTCTAGGTGTCTCATTGTGGGCTTAAAATTTGGTGGTTTTATTTGGCATCCGTGTTCTGGCAGAATCCAGGTGCTCTGGTGGTTAATTTTGATGAGCTAACACAGAAACTCATCAAAGTGAAGATAAACGATACTCTTTCTGCCTAGGAGTAGTAGCTTGGCAAATAAAAGCTACACAGATTTTACAAGCTGTGGCCCTGCTCCAGCACTGAGTCCAGATGCGAGGTGGGTGCCCAAGTGGTAAAATTAAACTTGTTTGCTGAGCCAGTTCTCCTTGAAAGTGTTTGTCCTCAAGGGCTTGGACTGCGAATGTTTCAGGGGAATATTGGCTTTCAGATACCCGTGCTCCGCAAACTTTCTCATATAACCTGAAATAATAATGAAAAAAAAAACGTAATCAGACATGTTCTAGAATATCTGAGAAATATTTTTTAATAAGTCTAGACTTCTCTGCCGTGAGAGAAAAGGGTCGGCTGGTGGTTATCACTGAGACTGGCTTCCTGCGTTGCAGGGGAACACTTGCCCCGTTGTTCTCTCTGTACATTGGGTAGGTATGGGATTGCTGTGGGATTAAGTGGAGCCTGAGGCTGACATTTTCACCCAAGCTTTTGTTCATTTTTAACATTTTGAGGTGTTTAACATCGGTGTGTCATGCTTGTAAGAGGAGAGAACTGAGGCATCGCAAACGTTGGCAAACATCGTTTGAAAACCCCTGAAAGGGTGTGAAAATACTGGTGATAAACTGCAGCTCGATATCTTGTCTGTGCGGAGAGCACTGACTTTGTGCTTTGTGATACAAGCCTGCTCAGGTGGGTATGAGAAACGTGGAATGGAGGAAAAAAATAAAAACACGGGTCCCCTGCATGCCTGAAAGCAGCATGTGTGAGCTATGGGCAGGCGGCTTGCTGCTGGGGCAAGGGAGCAGCTAATTTAATTTGGGAGAGGAGGCAGCAGCTAGAAAGCAAGCGGTTCCATATACTATCTCTGTTGTTATTGCCAGTTCAACTTAATTCAATTCTGATAATGTCGACAGATCTCTCTGTACAACATCTTTCGGCCGTATGGAGCTAGTCTGGCAGCTCCCCCAACCCAAATGGGCGTCTGGCACTATCTATCATCATGTTCATGAGGCTCAGACAGTGTTTTATCCGGAATCGTGTAGGAGCCTCAGTATATACGCTACCCAAAAGTAGATCTGGCAAGTCTGCAGTGACCCTGCTTGTACCATGGCTCTGTGCTGGCCTTTAGCTGTGTCATCATGGAGAATTTTGGCCCATGCCAGGCTCTTTCCGCCAATTTGAGGTATATAGACATCACAGAGAACAGCATTACTTATTTCTTCGGTGCAGCTGATCCTGCTTTGCTGTGTTCCTGTTAAGGGGGGAATAAAATATGGCTGTAGAAAAGCACTGTTGCGATTCTTCATTGTCTTGCTCATCTCTGTCAGCACATAGATCATTTGTCGAGGGAAGAGGAGAGTCTCAGTTCTGCTCTCCTAGCTGACAAGTTCAAATCTAGACATAAAGATTGCGCAATCTGCTGTGCAAAGAATTACTTGCCTGTTGGGAGGAATCTTCAAACATTTTAGGCTAAGACGAGGCATCGGGTTTTTTACCTGCTTTGAAAGTTTTATATTCTTCCAAAATATCTTTTTCTGATGGACTCAGGCGATTTTTAAAAGACATGTTTGATCTATGTCACCCTGTTCTCTTCAAATATGATCCAAAAATTTTCATACTTTTAAATTTGTGAAATCATAGTAATTTCCATGACAACCGAGTAATGTTGCAAACAAAGGATTAATTGTTTTGTTGTGGGATGAAGCAGAAGGGGAATTTAGATCGCTTGAGGAAAAAGTGAAGTGCCTATACAAATGCCAACACACTGTAATTGCAAAAGGAATACAGCAGAGGAAGAGCTAAATATGTTTTTCTTTAACTAAATCTTCAGATTCGTCAAGCTCATTTTAGTGTTAAAAGTCGCTTTCTGGGGGAAGATGTACAAGTTAAGTCCTTGTGCGAGGCTGAAGAGCTTATCTCGCTCACTGGTCAAGCATCCCAACTGCAACCAGCCAAACATCTGCAGGCAGACAAAGGCAGCTGTCCTTCTTGACACTGGAGAAACCCACACATCTTGTGCTAGGCCTTTAGCAAAAGCCAGGAAAGAACGCAAAAAAAACTGGCGATTCCCTCCAAAAAAGCTCACCCCGCTCCTATTTGTTAACATACAGTGCCTTCTTGTGGGCAGCAGGTCTTACTGCGGGGGGGAAGCCTTGGCACGGCTGCTGCTTCCCCTTCCTTCCCTTTTTTAACTCGAGACAACGCGGGGAAAGAAACCCAAGGAATGTAAAACATGTGGGTTTAGATAGAGAAATTGCAAACGCATGTGGGGCCATCCAGTTTGCCGTACATCACAACTTTCCATTAATGAAAGCTCTCTTTTGAAGTCTATAGCAATGAGATGAACGTAGGGGCCGACTTTCAGAGCGCTAAGAAACGTTTTTCCTTTTTGATTTAATTTTGTTCAAGAAAAAGATGCAATCTTGCACAGAAATAGACGTAGCAATAACTTGTCAGGCATTTTCTCCTCGCCTCCCTCCTCTTTGCAAGAAGGGTCTCTTTGCTTTCAAATTCAGACACACGTGCATACGTGCACGCGGATGCCGGATACTCGGATGCCTTCACATACAGGGCTGGGTGGACGGGACAGTAAATCGTCTTTTCTCGTTTCCGACTTCCCTGGTTGTGTGGGGTGTAGCATAGGAAGGGACCTTGAAGATCATCGAGTTCCAACCCCCCTGCCCTGGGCAGGGACACCTCCCACCAGCCCAGGTTGCCCAAAGCCCCATCCAGCCTGGCCTGGAACACGTCCAGGGATGGGGCAGCCACAGCTTCTCTGGGCAGCCTGTGCCAGTGCCTCACCACCCTCACAGTGATTAATTTCTTCCTAATAGCTAATCCAAATCTCCCCTCTTCCAGTTTGAAACCATTCCCCCTCATCCAGGTCCCAGCCCTGCAATGCCTGTCCATCCCCGCGTGTCCCAGCCATCGGCCTCCACCTCTCCTCAGCCCCAAGGATGCCCCAGTCTCTCTTCTTCCCACAGCCAAATGTAGGTAAACTTGGGTATTCCGGTTACCGCAATAATGCTCTTAAACCCGACGCAAAGTGCCAGACCCGGTAAGTCCGCAGGCTGGCTGTCGCCGTCGGTGCACGCCGCGGTGGATGCTGACCGAGGAGCAGGGGGAGGCTCATTTCAAGGTGGAAGGAAGGAACCCCGACCGAGTGGCTGTATCTCTACTTTTCGTTTAATTGCCGTATTCTTTTTGTAACATGTTTATCGTAAATACTTCCTCTTCGGCAGATTTTGAATGTTTGCGAGACTAAACTGCAAATGTGTTTATTGCTGAGATGAGGCTTACATTTGAAACCGGTTCCTGAATTTGCAGCTTCTTTCATGCAGCCAGTATCAGTCCAAGTGTGGTGGAGTTGAGTCTAGTGAAGGCCTCTTCCTGTCATAAATAAGATTACTTTCATTTCACTTGTGGAGTGTGTTATTCCTCAGAGTAATGAATTTCCTCTGTGCCTTTGAGCACATAAACATGGTTTTCATTAGGTTTCTATTAAAAAAAAAAAAAAGGCGGAGTGAAATTAATAAGATGGCTATTAACTCCATAAATGCAGTTGTGTTTTTACTGTATTACAGCGTTGGGAGTAAACAGCTTTTTCGCTGAAGACTGAAAATTGCATAAAATGAAACAATTCTGCAGACCTGGATTCAGCTATCAGAGAACAAAAATAAGTTTGAAATCTGACTGTTCACAAACTAGTTTCTTAGGAGGAAAAATAGACTATCAGATTAAATGTAGACAGACAAATAGCCTCAGGCTTTCTACCTAATACGTAACATATGTGATAATAATAGTTTTAAGCTGTAATTTAGAATTAGCATTACAGCTAAGAGTTTGAACATTGCTTTTTTGGGTTTTTTTTTGTCCTTTACCAGATACGTCTCTGCAGTTGCAGAATAAGGAATAGCGACATTTGCAAATATTGCGCTGATAGACCCTGTAAGCCATAAAATTTTCATGTACCGTTTGTATTTGTGGCTTGAGATCTCTGTCAAGTGGTGAATCCCTACAGCATCACTGCGGTTTTCTTTTTTTCATAGCTACCAGCATTTTAAACATAAACCCAAAAATCACTATGCGTGCGAAGTCAGGCGTTTGCAGAAGTGCAGACCCTTAAACTGCTGGTGTCCCTTTCCACTCTCTCAGTCAAGCACATTTAGTAAAAGGACATAAATTAGCAGTTAGAACGCATGCTCTTTACACTCCTCAAATTTAATGTTTCACAGAAGAAAACTGAGGTCACTTTCCTGCGACTCAAATCTTATACAGCAGATTTAACTTTCTCAAAATGAAGTTACTAGACTTTAGCAAAAACTCAGTGCCAAAAACTACAGCTTGGCAACTAATTAAATGTCAAAACTTTACTAGCCTACTGTGTGTAATTTTATATTGTTCTGTAGATTGTTTTAAGCCTTGTTTTCCCAGAAAATATAATTCTGAATCTTTTTACATAGTTCCCAGTTGCCTTTTGCTTTGGCAAATTCAATCTGAACAACAAGAAGGCATCACGTAATAGTTGTTATTCTTGATGCTAATAAAACATGTAGTCTACCAAGACTTCTTTGCTTGAATACAGAAATAGAAATGTTCCTTTTGTATATCAAATCACCGTTCTTAAAATAGATTACCTTCTTCTTCATTTTTCTTTTCAGTATTTATTTATTAGTAATTCAGTAGTGAAAACTCTGCCAGTTTTACCTGAGAGCCATTTTCAGTCTGATGCCAAACCGTGTGATTATTGTTCCTTGTTACAGTGCAAGTTTTGCAGTGCCGTTACTGTAACAGTGCAGATGTTTTTTATTTGAAATGGTAAGGATAAAGTTGTTTAAAGAGCCAGTTTCAGTTATGGGTGAACATTGCTGGTTGAAACCTCAACAACAGAGGAAGAGAAATCTTAAATACCGGTTCCCATTTCCCTCAGCTTTTGGGCAGGAAATTGTTTTCGGACTTTTTTTTTTATTTATTTTTGCGGGTGAAGATAGAAAGCCCTGCTACGTTAAAAATTCCGTACGGTTGTTTAATATTCACTCAGTAGTGTCCTATTCCCTAATCAAGCCCCTGCAAGCTGTAAATCACGGCCACTATGTCACTGTTTTGATTGGAAGCAAGAGCTGTACCATGGCATATCTCTCTAGGGACAGCAAACTTCTGCAGCTGTGGAAAGCTGGAACTATTTGCTATTATTATTAAAGGAATCTGAGATATTTTTTTTTAATGTGAAGTCGTAGGGAAATTCATAAGGTGCACAGAGATGTCATACGAAGGCTTTACAGCAAGCGTGGCCTGTAGCAATAGCGCTCTAGTAAGAGAAAATGAGTTGTTCTAAGTGTCAAAACAGCAAATGTGAAATTACAGCCCCTTTCTCGCCTCTTCCCTTGTCCATCTTAGGAAAAAATGTCTGCAAATAATCATAAATTATTTCTAAATGTAAAATACCAGTCAAGCATTTGGGGCTTTAGTTAAATGCCTTCCTGTTGAATGAAAGAATGAGTTTTCCTTCTAGAAACATCCTGGTAGTTTTTTCCATATTTTTGTTTTCATTAAGGTGTTTTGAGTGTTTTGGGGGCTTTGACTTCTGAACTACAGCCAGTATAAATGGAGCCTAAGGACAGAAATGTTAACTTCTCCTGAAGTGCAGTGTAAATACTTGAGTTAATTTATATACTGTTTATCATAGAGAGGTCTCGAGCTAGATGATAACTTTCCATTAGAATATTCTCTTAAAGATATTCTAAGTGCTTCCCCAAGATTAAATTGAATGACTTCAGAGGAAATTAATTTTTGACATATGCAAATCCTTCATCGTATATGCACGGCCTTCTTGCAGGATTGATTGTAATATTGTTCCCAGATGCCCTCATCATATGTTAGGCCTTGATTAATTAAAGTAATAATGTAGTCATGCTGGGATTTTTCTAACAGTAAATCTGGCGCGCTGGTATATCCAGTTTGAAAGAGGGGGAAAGTGGAAGAATTTGAAAGATCGCGTGCTTATTGACATGTGGCTTACACTACCACATAAAGCGGTTATGAATCAAAATGAAATATGGACGTGGAAAAAATAATTCCTGTCGCACTAAAAGATGGCCCGATCATATTTTGACATCAGAAATCAGTCTTTGTATTTACTGCAACAGCACCCTTTACAGTAGTATGTCTCAAATTCCTGGTTATGTTCAACTGGTTATAATAAAATATGGAATATAGAATGTAGAATGTATACGGGTTGTTTGGAGAACAGCTTTGCCCTTTGATTTCAGTCTTTCCTCTTCACCTTTGGAGGTAGACATTGAGTAAGCAAGCAGAGAAATAAGCTTTATTGTTGCAGTCTTTTCAGTCAGTGAATAGTTACTCAGCATAAATAGAAGTGCTGGGTTTCCGCAGGGCTGATACTTCTTGCCATAGCTGTTTTGGAAATCCTACAGCTACAGCCTGCAATCCACCTGGCTTCATTCAGGGTTCTTCATAGCTCAGCTTTCACGTTTATTAAATGAGCCAAATTTACATACCTCCTTATCCAGATACAAATCTGTTTTAAAACTGCTGTGGAAAGAAATGCTTTCTAGTAACAAACCTACCCCATTACTCCTAAGCCTTGACAAGAAGCAGTAAAAGGTGGTGGTATGGTTGGTAAATGTGCCTCGAGGGGTCACACGTTGAATGTGACTCTCATTTTTTATTCCCGTATAAGTCCCTTTACACTGCTCTGACTAGTTTAAAGTGGCCTTGAATGAGCACAGCTCATACGTTGGGCCTTTTTTGCTTAAACTGGTATGAAAGAGGTCTGGCAGAAGGCAAATCAGGTGCATGATATTTTAAAATGTGCTGTGAAAGCATCAGTTGAGCAGCACACACGGTGCCTCCGTGAAACACACTTTTTTTTTCCCCCAGCTACGGAAATTCAGAGAGGAGCCGATAGACTTGCCCGAGGCCACCCAGTGTGTTAACAGCACAACTGGGATTAGAGCTCAGGAGCTGGTTTTGTGCAGCCCCATGGCTAATCCGCCATTTCACGTGACTCCCTTTGCGTGGAAAGCCTGCAGGCCCAAACCCGGATTGCTCTGGCTTTGCACAGGAGGAGGAATAAGTCCACGCTCCCTGGCTCTCCGTGGTCACAAGCCCTGCTCCACCGCCAGGTCTGCAGTGTTGGCATTCAACTGATCTGAGCGTGAGGATGGACTGTCTTCAACGTAGTCCATCCTGGAGCCTTCCCTGTACTGATGCGTATTTTAGTCCAGCGTAGAAACCCCACCTGAGATGTGTTGTAGTGTCACCGGGTGATGGATTTACTGCTGCTCTTTGGGCATTCACAGTCTTCTCCACATACATCGAATCAGTGAGCTTGCACACATACATGCTCACTACTCCCCATCTTCGTAACAACTACTAGGGATGATCCAAAAATCCCCTGAATTTGGGCTGTTTCAGTGAATTTCAGTCAGGAAAAGAAGGCTCCCACAACCTTGCTGAGGAGTAACTTAAAAAAACAGTTGTTTTTATAGGGTAGCGAAGTGAATGTTGAAGAAAAAAATATCCCAAATGCAGCTCCTGGATGTCCTTGTATAGACTCAGCCATCTCTGCGTAGACTTTCTCTCACAGTCATTTTTAGTGCCTGGATTGCTTGTTTTTTCTTTATGTCCTTCCCTTCCAATCCTGCATATCGCAGTGAAATTTTACAACGGAGTCAGGATGGACACGTCGGTGGCTTCCCTAAAGCATGCCTATGATATGAAAGTTAAATCCCAAACTTTGTTTGCCATATAGAAATATAACCTGCTGGTCCTTCTTCATTTTGAACTTGCTGTTGTGCTTTGCCAACTAGAGTAACGGGTACCTTACCTCCCTTTTCACTGCAGTATGTTGTGAAATGTTATCAAATGCGACCATTCTAGCAGTGCGGCAGATATTTAGTAAGACCTGCGTGCTTTTTCACTGTGAAATAATTAAGAGTATTTCGACATTGTTTGCTCATGATCTCATAGCAGCCCAAATATCTGACCGTGTCCAAAATTCTTCAACAAAATATTACTGGTCCAAATCAATGTTGATTATTTCATACTCTTATAAGAATATCTAATAGGAGAAGGCTGATAAAATAAGATGTTTTGTAGTACCTAGCCTAGAGCCACTTTTTAGTTCAAGCAGACCACCCGATAATATTATGTACATGTTTTATATTGAATTTATTTGTTAATTTATTTTATATTGAATTTATTTGTTCATTTATTCACCTGCTGTTTGGTGGAAGAGTAAAATATAGTGGCACTTTTTGATAACGCTTTTTCCTCTTTTGTAATGCCCAGCTTTTGGGGAGTTGTGTATCACTTAGCATGGCTGTCACATCGTCGTCACTGCATGCACATTTTGCAAAACCAAAAAGAAATTCTCATCTGTCCTATGTGGACAGTGAATATGTTTCAACTTAAGTGTACGTAAATCTGATGTATGTCTGATTTGTAGTAAAGGTCTTCAGCTATGCAGCAGAGTTGTTTTTCCCTGTGTTTTTGTAAATGATACTGACTTCAGTGCCAAAGTTCTCCAGTGGCAAGGACGTTATTTGCAGGACACGGTTTGGAGAGAGTCCTGTTTTGGTCTTCTGAGTCAGACTGATTGTCTCCTGTAGCCATTTCATCCTTTACCAAGTGGCATCTGTAAGGCATAACCAAACACAGTGGTGTGGTGTTGCCCTCTGTGGCTGAAAACTAAATATCTAAGTATGGCTTCTCTTTATGGAAGAGTATAGCTATCACAGTCTCTAATTAAAGGAGAACACAGTTACCATTTAGAAGTCTAGGAAGATACTCAGAATCAATTGAAGCTATTTTGGACTTGTTAGACTGCAGTTACCTAAATAAATAGGATTCCCCTTTCTTCTTATTTACTGTCCTCTATTGCGAACCCCCTTGAAAATCTAGCCAAGTTTACCCTTGTGGCTTGTATCATACTTGCATCCAAGATAATTTTAAACATTAGCATTTTTGATGTGAGCAGAGTTTTTTTCTCCCGGTGAATTTTATTATAGGTACATTAGCTGTCAGATGTCAGAAACTATCTTTCTGTGCGGTTGGTTTTTTTCGGTTTAGCTTGTCTTTAAACCTGTGTCATTTCCTTTTCGTTTTCCCCCATCTCATTCCCAAAGGAATTAGCAACAAACTCCCTTTGAGAAAAAACATGGCCGGGGAAGAAAAGTACTTTTGATGATTAAGGCCCTTCTGTTCAAACAGTTCCTGCCTACACTATAGAATCCATAGATACTGGTGATATAAAGGAGAGGGTTAGAAGATAACTAAGACCCCTCAGGCTTGATACGTAATCAAAGAAGTATTGTTTGGGAATGACTTAAGGGGAAGTGGAGTGGCTAACATTTTGGCCCCGATCCAGCTACCGCTGGAACTGATGGCAGAGTTCCCACTGACTACAGGAGAAGCGAGAGCAGACCTTTTGTCTGGTGAGGACAAGCGTATGAAAACACAATGGGAAAGATGACAACCATGCAAATCGGGAAAGACAACTGCCTACAGATTCCTTATGTAGAGGATGTCTCTGCCTGGGTAAGTGAGCTTGACGGGAGGGACGCGTTTCATCTCCGGTTCCTGAGCAGTGCCCAGCTCAGTCGGCAGCAACTTTCGGTGGAGGCAGGATCCCACTGTACGGACAACCGCAATTCCAGGAGTACGGCTCTGCATCTTGCCAGCTGAAGTTGTACGGGCAACTGAAAATTAACTAACAACATAAGCAGAGTTGTACTGGGTAGGAGCAAAGACCTAGCTAGCCCGGCTATCTGTTCTCTGCAGAGGATTAAAGAATAGCACAATAGTGCATAGAAAGCACAGTGCATCCCTTGGTACACCATCCCAGCTTCCCTAAGTCAATGCTTTAGAGCTGTTTGGGTATTATCTACATTTCGGAACATTGTGTTTAAAGACCGTTAGTGGACCTGTGAGCAAACAGTTGAAGTCTGAACTCCAGGCACAGCATCTTCCATTACGTTTATGTTAACAGGTCTGCAAGTTTAGTACTTTAGTACACTGTACTTTAGTAGATGTACTTGTAGGGCATCTCTTTCAAGGTCAGCCCCTGGAAAAGGTGCTCTCCGCCTCTTTCCTACTGTCGCTGTCGTGAGACTGATCAGAGGCGCATCTCTCGGGGCTAGTGGCTAGTTTCCACGACATTTGCAGCCCGGGCGTTACAAAGCGGGTGCTGGGCTCTGGCTTCTGGTTGGGATTAGGCCCCCCTCAAAAAGTGCAGTTTCCCTAATGAGCAAAGACAGCTGTGATTGGCACTCCTTGAAGTGGCGAAGTGCAGATGCCTTAATCTTCATTAGGAACCAGCATTGGGAGAACTGGCAAAATCCCACAGAGAGGAAAGTACACCTTTAGGAAAGGCTGAGAAGAAAAATAAATATGCAAGGTACAGAAACCAGGGCAGGGGGAAGGACAGAATAAAAGACAGATTTGACAACTGTGCTGGGACCTACAAAAGGGGCCACATCTGTTCTGGCAATATCCCAAGCCATGAACAGGTCTGACATTCACAGAAGAAGCTTTCCCCATGCAAAGATTGGAGAGGTGTTTGGTGGAAAAGCTGCAGTGTAAACTAGCTGCATTTTCCCTCGCCTTATGGTCATATGGTTCCCATTTATGGGGTGGGATTGAATAGCTGCAGACTTGCCACTCTCAGAGGAAAGAGATCGTCTTACTGTAAAAGTCTTGGGGGTTTTTTCCCTTGAATGTATGAGAAGGATGCTTTGGCCGTGACCTGTGAAACCTTGCGGAGTGCACAGCAGGAACTGCAAGGTGGTTTGGCTTCGGTGCGAGTGTGAATGAAGGGCATGTGTGGACACAAATAACATTCAGCTGCTGGGGCAGTCTTCACTGAGCAGAAGCAGCCCTGGTGCTCTGACATCCCCTCCATACCTTTCGCAAAACAGGGTCGGAAACAGGAAGAAATAAAAGGGGAGGGGTGGGAAGAATTCTTTTGGTTAAGGAAGATCCTGGGCATGAAAATAAGACTTTTTTGCTCTCCGCCTTCCTCAGGTCCTGGCTGTTGGGAGAAACAAGCCTGGTGCCCACTCGGTGCTGGTGCAGGCAGGGTCAGGGTCCTTTGCGATTCTTCCCTCATTCATTGCTCTTCCACTCGCCCCATGTCCAAGTCTGGCGGATTTTGGTCTTTCTCTTTAAACTCCAGCTGCTGGGTTTGGGCTATTACCTCAGAATCTCATTTGGAGCAAAAATATGTTGCTATCACTTGTAGGGGAGAGGCTGAAAACGTGAACCCAAGACGTGCCAAGGCCGATGTAAAGAACTCAAAATTTAAAAGTGCTCATGGATTTTTGAAGCCTTTTTCCTAATTACTGAATGCTAATTCAGAAATAACTGAATAATTCAGACTAATAAAATTGTGCAGGCAATTCTCCATACCAGCATTAAGCGATATAAAGCTATAATGCTATTTATTTAATTACAGAGAGTTTGGAGGACCACGTAATTAAGTGAAGGGTACCATTTAGCTGCAGTCAATGACTGCCTGTTTCAGGGGTAAAATGAAAGGCTTAAAAAAAGTGATACCCTTTGTATCTCAGCTAGAAGTAAGTCCTTTCTCCAAGCTTATTTCTCACTGTGCTGAATAATCCAATCACTTCTGTGTTCTTCAGATTGATCAGAACTGTCAGATTTAGTAAATGACTTTTTTCTTATTCTATTTTTGACAAAGTTACTCTTTAACTGAGCATTTCTCCAAAGCACGCTGCTGTTTTTTTTAATTATTATCTCATGAGCAAAATATCTTCAAAATTTTTCTTCATCAGGTGTTAAAACATAAATAGTAATCAGAGAAAATTCTGGTTGTATTTAGACCTGAGCAGTTTCTATCGACATTGCTCTGCTTTGGAGGTGTGATGCTCCGTAACAGACAAGGGAACTACTGAACCGGTGGCTGCAACAGTCACGCTGGGGAGAAGAGTCGACGTGGCTTTTGCAGAGTTAACTCTGACGCAGAAGCGCTCAGCAATTAGAGTTTGGAATGAGCCTGCAACCAGCTACCTGTGGTTGAGACCCTCTGGGTAATACGCTTGCATTTCATCAGCAACCCTCGCCCAAGGCTTTCGCATAAAGTAAACAGTCATGGGTCAGTATGGAAAATTCACTTATAGATTACTAACTGGTTACAAATTAAGAACTAACAAAACCCCATGAGCAGGGTACCAAAAATAGCTGCAGGCATTCGATGTGAGTGTGCCTCAATTTCTCCAGACATGCTGAAGTGTGATGTTACTGATTGCCTTTGCCACTTCTCTCCCGTTTCGACTGCAGAGCAAAAGGTTTGCACCGAGTAGCTACTCGATTACTCTCCCAGGGGTGAATGAAACATGAGTGAGGAAGATAATATTAGGAAATTGCAGCACTGCTCTCAGATTTCTTTGGCTGTATTTTGACAGCTGAATTAACTTGAGTTATCTGTGCTCAAGTGAACTTCCCCCAGCATAGCACAGCTTACTCGAGAACGGCCATCCTGCAAAATTATACCGGTGCTGCACAAATGAATTAGGGGATCAGCAATGTGACTGTGGAGCAACAGAAAGAGATTAAGCTGGGCAAACTAAATATTTTGCCTCTTCATTGTAGCTTGAGGCAAATCAGGCAAGTTAAAAGCACCCTCGCTTTTGAACTAATGTTTTTCTTTATGGATGGAAGTCTGGTTAGGGCTGAAACTTTAGTTTTTGCTCAAATTAATTCTACAATGAAGATAAGTGCTTTGATTAGTGCTTTACAGAAAAGTATATTTTTAAAAAAACTTGCTTCATCCCCCTCCTAAAGGATGTCCAATCACCCCTGGGAGAATGGACTTTTTTGTCTCTGATTCATTCTGCTGAAGAGCCACTTTTGGAAAGAAAATTCACATCCCACATTCTCTGTTTACATCTATCTCATTTTGCCCTGGAAAGAGAAAGGAAAGTTGTAAATGGCAGAAAAAATTATACTGGAAAATTAGCAGGATGCTTGAGAGTGACATTTTCTGCAGCCAGAGCCCACCAGCACCCAGGTGCAGCGGAGGTAGGAGCTCCTCTTGTTTTAAAGCACTGTGGAGCCCCCAGAAGCATGTGTTTGGCACACAGCGATGGAGATGTAAAGCCGTGAACTCAGTGGAAGTTCACTTTGTTACTTTTGTTGTGTAATTACTTTAACCCCCAAAAAAAAGAAAAAGAAAAAGAAAAAAAGTTTTATCTTCATCCTGATAAAGCCTTAAATTTTCCAAATGAGACTTTCAGGAGGGAATCTTTATCTGTGTGTTCTCCAGCATTGGCAAAGCTGCTTCTTTCATATGTTTCGAAAAAAGGCTTTTTCTGGGGAGAAGTCCCAACTGCAGACAGCCTAATTTGTTCTTGGCACATCCTAGGATTTGCATTGCTGTGGGGGTCAGAAATGTAATAATTCACAAATCTATCTGCTGAGCTGGGCTCGATTAGTCAGTTGTCTATTTCTTTTTTGCTTTTCCAGTTGCCTTTTGGGAAGGGTAGAGCCTTCCCTGAGCAGAGCAGAGGGTGTTGGAGCATGTTGTGGCACTGCGCCTAGCAATTCCGCTGGGAAGAGCAGAGGCAGCACAACACTGTCTCTGCTTTCTGCGGGGATGGAAGTGGGGCTTGGCAGGAGAAGCCACTCATCTCCTCTGGACCCTTGGTTGGTGCAGGCAGAAATTGTACTCCTCTCGCTGACATTTAAGATGCTTTCTTCCGTTCTTTACAAGATCTGCAGGAATTGAACCATTCTCGTTTGTGGCTGGGGCTTCATGCCCCCATGTGCTATCAGAGTTCACTTCATAGAGTCAGAGAATGGTTATAGTTGGAAGGGACCTTGAAGATCATCGAGTTCCAACCCCCCTGCCATAGACAGGGACACCTCCCACTAGACCAGGTTGCTCAAAGCCCCATCCAGCCTGGCCTTGAACACTTACAGCGATGGGGCATCCACAACTTCTCTGGGCAACCTGTGCCAGTGTCTCACCACCCTCAGAATAAAGAACTTCTTCCTAATATCCAATCTAAATCTACCCTCTTTCAGTTTAAAACCATTACCCCTCGTCCTATCAACTTCTCAGCCCATGCTTCCTCCTTGCTAGACCCCATCAAAAGGCAGCCACAGAAATATAAATTCCCCCTGTCTGAGGAAGGTTGCATCCGTGCCCGGCACTGGGCAGGACGAGCCGGGTGCCAGGCTGGCGCTGCTCCCCCGGGGCCGGGAAGCGGAGGATCCATCAGCCTGCAGCCGGGCTGCAGTGTGGATGGGAGAGCTGCGTCATCTCAGAGGGCTGCTGTGAATTTCCCGTGAGGTCTGGAGCAGGTCCCGTCATTGCTACCTGCCTCGGATTACCTGAGCTGTGCACAAACAGTAGAAATAACCTCAGGTAGGAGCTAGACGCGGTGATCCAGGCTTCACACAGCTCTGGGCTCTCCGAGCTGCTGCTAAATGTTCAAGGAGCCATTATTCACAAGCTACAGCTGTATGTTTTAAAAACACTTAAGACTTGGCCGTATCAAAATGGATGTTGACCAGACACAGTAAAATATATACCTACCTAATCTCAAACTCAGATTTAAGCTTCCCAGCTACTTCTAGGTGTTAGAGCAAAGATAAGCAAGAGAGCTGCTGAAAATATTTTAAATGGCAAGGAATTTCTCTTCTCTTTATTCCCAGAAACAGCTGAACTATTTTTACTCCTTCCTTCCAAGCACATCCACTTTCTGAGGAGAAACTGGATAAAGAAGATACTGTTTTGACAGAGCTATGAGAATCTGAAGAAGGACTTTTGCACATAACAAGCAACTTTCAACTAGAGCTGTCACTGGCGGCTCCAGCCATGACAAAATGTCACATTTCATGCAAGTAAAGGTTCATTACATGGTCAACCTTTTTAACGTCCAGACCACAGCATTGTCAAAAGGACGATGTGCTGACTTGCACTAGGACCTGATGTGGGAAACGTGGTTTCAGGGTAGCTCAAGTACCAAACAGAGCCTTACTAAGGGCAGTAGGACTGAGATATGCGTTGCCTACCCCTTTCTGCATGTGGGTTGGCGTCTTAGTCTGTTTGGGCTTTTTAGTAAACAATGTATAGTTGTGGAAGCATTAAAGGAAATTCTCTTTAAGTGAGGTATCTCGCTGCTATTACACTGGTTGTGGGGAAGTCCACAAAATACCAACATTTCTTCTTTGCTGCCATTCAGCCATTATAATCTTAAGCCATTGACGTATTGCATATTAATATTAAGAAATACCAGCTTTTATAGCATTAGGGGAAACCTCTTTGTTCAGTAATAGTTCAGTTTCTCGGTATTATTTATCCGTATGCATGCACTTGCAGATATTAGAATAGTAAGAAATCAAAGTTCAGAAGTTGTATCAATCATGTTTGGTGTGTGTATATATATACATACATAAAAAATACTAGGCAAGCAGAAATACCGTTTCGGGGGTGTTATTGAAAATATATGGCCAAAGGATTGGAAAATATCCTTTATTGAGAGTTCCGATAATTGTTTCCACCTAATAAGATGCTTTAGACCAGCAGCTGGAAAGCCCTAAATATTGCATGCCAAGCAAGAATTGCCTACTGTGTCAATTAAAGTTCAGCAATGGGATAAACTTTAAAATATATCTCAGGGGCAGAGCCAATAGAGTGGAGGTTAGAGAATTGGGATCTAACAGAGAAATGACAATCATTCAGAATGATGTAGGTGAGGGTATAAAATATAATTGGTAGGGACATTGACTTGTAGTAGTAATAAACGCCAGCTAGTTGTAAACAGTCTGGGAAAACAGTGAATTTAGAATATGTGACTCATCAGTTTTAATGCAATAGAGCATTCATGTTATAGACGATATTAGGCTTTTTATTTATTTGGAATGTCTAGCACATTAGCATTAATTTTGTTTCTTTATTGAGAGTTTTGCAAATATACAGTGATAAAAAAACAGTAAGTAAATAAGTAGAAATTCAGATGATACTATGCAATTGAAATAACTGTAAAGGAAATTAAGGAGCTTAGGCAAGAAAATGGACAGGAGGAGGGAATACACACAGCAGAACTGCTGAACTTGTATTTCCTATACATTTATGTATCAAGCTTACTAAAACTCTTCTGCCTCCTTGCACTTTTGGAGTTCCAATCTAGTAATGTGATGGGAAGCATTCTCATATTATCTAAGAGGTATTTTTATTGAGGTAGAAGCTGTGAGTTCGGTATAACGCAGCGTAGGGAACAATAGCGATACATCAAAAACGCAGACATACAGCACAGCAAAAGAGCAAAGCTGGGTTCAAAATTCATGGCTATTTTCATTTCCCATTTATTTAGGCATCTTGGCAGGCACAACACAATCTTCTCAAATTGTTTCTGGTTAGTTCAGCACATCTCTGTCTTAAATCCTCTCCTGGAGCGCGAGTCACACTGCCTGCAAAAGCTCTGTGAAGGAGAACTAATCAACTGTGAGCTCCCCCGTGGATGTGACCTCTGTCAACAAGCTGTTTATGATTCCCAGAATGGATTTAAATGGATACCAGTTCTTCCTGCGCTGTGAGAAGCTGTTGACATGGTTGCAGTTGATTTAAAAAAAAATAAAATCGCTATATCTTATAAGAAAGTAAGTGAATCATTGCTTTATTTAGAGAGCCTTCAGATCAACACTTCTTTTCTTTGAACAGAAGAGTTTGGGACAACATAAGCACCCCAGGGGCGTGCTGGTGATACCCACCCGGAGCAGAGTTTCTGATAGGTTTTCTGCAGCTGGGACAGACAGACATCCGGAAGGATTTCTCTCTTCCTTCTAACATAAAGAGCAATAAGATAAACGTATACTGCTTTTTTTCACCGAGTAAGGTGGGGATTAGATGAAGCGGGAGAAGGCTGGGGAGGTCTTGCTGCGTTTCCTGAGCAGGCTGACTTTCCCAGGACAGCAGAGGTCACTGTGCTCATTGGGAAAAAAGTGGGGAAATCGGAAGGCGCTCGGGATATTTCCATCCTCAGGTGACAAAATCAGTGTCTTTCTTCCTCCAGAAAGGAATTGCTAAATCTGATTGGTTTTCCTGTAGTAAAATAACTGCATCTTTTGGCCAGTAATAAATACAAAATCTGAAGTTAAGAAGAATCCTCTGAATTCTCACTGCCATTAACCTGAAGTTATTTAAAAGGATTTGGGGCCAGAGACCCCACAAACTAATTTCTATGGCTTGGAGGACAGGAGGGCGTGCAACAGCAAACCCTGTTTGGGCAGGTTTCAGTCTTCTGCCTAGAATACCAAAAAGCTTTTTAATGACAATTGTCATTTGCAAGAACAGCCCAAGAGGGTTTATTATCGTGTGTATTTCTCACTAGAGAGATGCGGTTTTGAGCGTGACGAATTTGTCAGTGTGCCCGGACATGTCAAGGAAGGTGTGTTGGTGCCTGTGTAGCCCTCGTGCAGCATCTTTCAGGTGACCCTGGTTAGAGTCGAGGGCGGCATAGCACAGGAGAGAGGAGAGACTGGGGAAAGAATAGAAATTGCAATAAGCTTTTTTCCCAGTCAAGCAGTTCCTGTTCAGTCTTCAGTACGGTCAGTGCTGTATTACCTACCATGCACACTTTTAAGTTTCTATCCTTTCTTATAATTGTAAAATCAAATCTAGGTTCATTCATTCTGACAACTGGCGTTAAAATTTAACTTTTTCCTACCTTATAGGAAAAAAATAACAAGCTGTCGCTTCCTTGGTTGTCCGGCTGCTAATTTTCTGTCCAAAACCAGCAGGCTGAGGATGAAACAGGAGAGGGCAGTACAGGAGTGTCTGAGCACCCAAACTGTCAGCAAAATAGGGAGAGCAGGGATACAGGCATTTAGGAAGTGTGGTTTGTTTCCATCGGTGGCAAGACAGAGGCTCTTAAAACTCCATTTGCTTTCTTCAAATAAATGTTCTTCTTTCATGGACATGCTGTAAAAGAAATTAAGAATTGGTTAGTGGCTAAAACTAGAGAATGCCATTATTTCTGTTGACGTGTTGGTTTTATTTACTGTGATAAAGAGAGGACCATTTCTTGTGGGGACTGAAAAAAACAAGGCAGCAACTTTTGTTTCGGCTAAGGATAATCTGGGCTATTAGACACCTTTATTCAGGTATCTTTCCTGAGCTGCAATAAGATCAGTGTTTTCATGGCATTGCATCGCTGCATCCGGCTGCGCGTGTTGGGATTTGTGGCATGGCTGAGCAGGGGGAACGTGCTGAGGCACCGCTTAATCCAGAGGCACTCGAAGCATGTACCGTGAAGTGAGGAGAGCCCGTTTTGCCCTCTGACACGGAGCAGCAATTGAGCCTTTTAATGCTATTCTTTCACGGAGCAGCGGTGCTGTAATGGTTCCATAATCATGGACAGCTCAAGGAGCGCGTGAATGAGTGCTGCTGTGCAGCCTGCCATCCTCATTCCCCCACCTCTCCTGGAAGGGGCTTCCCCCGCCGAGCTTTGCCTTTTTCTGCCTCCCCACCAAAACAAGCTCTTACAGGGTGACTCAGGTGATTGTAGGCAGAGGAAGAAGATGGTGATCCTCCAGACAGGAGGAAATCCCTCCCTCCTCTCTACGAAAGCATGGAAACACAACTTAAAAAGCACAAGGCCAGTTCACCGGCAGGAGTGGGAATTTGGCAGTCTGGTCTTTTGGCACAGAAGACATACGGGACCGGAGTAAGGCAAATGGGTCAGCTGAGCTAAGGCATCCACGCTGTAGCCTTTGGTTAGTCTTCGGAGATCGACTTGGGTGATGGAGTCTTCCTAGAAATCCCTTTGTATCTTGGACTGTGGAAGCACTACATTAGCACAGCACAGAAAGATGCAATCATCTCCTTACTACCTGGTTTGAAGAACCTGTTAGAAATGACCTGATCATCATTTATGGTGACACAGATCTCTTAGGGGCCACTGCGCCACCCACTGCTGTCCAACCAGTTGTCAAAACAAGCGGGAGAGAAACTTCTGCTCCTTAAATCCCTCCTAACATCTGTGTGACAAGCGCTGGTATAGAAGGCTTAGCTTTGCATGCGTGCCTCAACCCATTTTGTACCCTGCGGATTTGCAAGACCCAAAGCCACAGGTACAGCACAGAGGAGGGCTGCACCGAACCAGCGTACATTAGCTGCTGCGTTTGTTTCGCAGCCCTGGTTATGGGTGAGCTGATGTGGGTTGTTTCCATTCACACAGCTGAATGAAGCTCTCACACGCAGTGAGTGCACGGCAAGAGCAGGCAAAAGAATTTGTCATGGGTTTTTTTGTGTTTGTTTTTTTTTAAAGGGGAGACATAGAGAGGAACTCAATCAAAAAGAAAAAAAAGTAGGATCTGTTTAAAGGATGACCTTCATGATGTTAGTGGTTCCTTGAGCACAAGTCTGCTTCGTTTTGTGCATCCTTATGGAAAAAAGGGTGACCTACACTCACTCACAGATTTTTTTCTTTCATTCTTGGTTTTTCCTTTTCAGAGCCACCCCCTTAGTATCTCCTCCCTTTCTTATCCTAACAATTCTGAAATGTTTACTTCCACCCCATTATCTTTTTTGGTACTTAGCAGCACTGTCATTTGTTATTTTTAGAGCTTTTCAAACAGCAGAAGGTTTCATTGCAGTTTTGCATGCCTTTGCTGCCTACTAATATTACTTTACTTTTTTTAAATCACATAGCTCTGTGTGTATATCATAGCATTTTCTTTCTGAGTGAAGTAACTTTCTGTTTCCCTTCTGCTTATTCTCCATACACGCTGTCAGGGCTGATGCTGAGGATCCAGGGTCCACATTTGATGAGTTGGAGACTCGTTCTTGCCTGGTCCTGTGATCTGAATTAGTCATTGGAGTGCATTTTTGTTTAATTTCAGTGGGAAGGAATTCAGCCTGTGCACTCCAAGGTTACTCTGTAATGCAAATCAAAGCACAGCAAGGGGGAACTAGGAGAAGATTCTCATCAAAACTCGTAATCCAAACTAAAGTCTAACGTAGATGCAACTAATGGGATTTAATGCCTACACCATAGAGGTACTTTTGAAAGTGAGTCAGAATTACTTCACAGCTTCTCTACAGGCATTTTTGAACGGAACACACAGTGTAATTGGCTTTAAGCACGGTCACGCATGGATAACTGGAGTGACAACACCACTAAATGTGTTCTAGCTCAGTTAGTTGCTTGTGTGATTTTTTTTTAATAATATTTGGATCTGTTAGGTGTTCCTAGGCTTAGTCTGAGTAGCATACGGTTTTGGTATAGAACTTGTTTTGCATAAAGTATTTTCTTTTTAAGATGATAGATCTGGTAAACATAGATATATTAGAAATAAATATTCTCTGTGTGTATGTGTGTGTAGGAACATGCCAAAAGCCGTATCTTCATTTGATTTCTAAAACATTCCAGCTCAAGCATTGGGAATCAACAACCAGATCCCAAACTCTCCACCCAGGTAGATTTATAAGCATAAAAAATCTGCTTGCATAGTGCTGACCTCTTTTCAGCCTACATAGATTTACTGCTAGATATACTCTGTCGGTAAACTTGACCTCGAGTGAAGAAAGGAACGCTCTTGAAGTGATGCAACACAGTTTGACAAATCAAGTTCTTGATTTGAGAAAGCCCTTTTATTTGTTAAAAGCACAAACGAGTATATGCTGAAACACTACCAACTAACAGATAATTGCCTGCACTCAGTGCGTTCGCCAGCTTCTGCAAGGTACCAGCACACATTTTTCGACATTACTAAACACACAGTTCTTGACTCTCTTTAGGTTTTTTTCCAATTAGTTAGCCTCCCAGTTGCAAAACCTCTTTGTAAGTCACAAATAGAAGTCGATGAGACTCATGCTATTACCCAAAGGAGGATGACTGGGTAGACAGCTACCTTTAAAAAGCCTGCCTCTCCTTTCTAAATTTTCCTCTTTTCCCTAAGGCCATGCCTTGAAGATAAGAGGCCAGAAAGCAGCATTAAGGCCAGGAGTGGTTGTATACAATGGCATGCCCCTTTTCAGTCTAATGAATGTGTAGAGGGATCATTTCAAGTAGTTTATAGAATTGTGGGTCCCGTTGCTGTTTCTTTGAAGTAGCTTTTTCACACTGACTTGTGCTAAAATTCATGCTTTTGTCCTTAGGGTGGGGAATCTCCTAGATGTCTGTCAGAGCGATTGGCTTAACTCCTTTGATTTGAAAGATATTGCGGTATTGAATTACCAAAGGGATTTCTCTAAGGAAAGGAGAGAAGGGGACTTGGGGAAGGGCTGGGCTGCCTGTACTGAAGCAGTGACGAAACAGCCTCTGCTTGTACTTTGCCAAGAGCTGTCTGATCACACCGCACAAGTGCCCCTTTCTTACTTGTCGCTGCTAACTTCCCTGACAAGATGATTAAAATGTGTTCAGTGTTTTCTTAAGTCATTTAATAGCTGAGCGGTTGTTGCAGTTACTGGAGGGTTAAGATGCAATCTGGAGGTGGAGGTATAAAGGCCATCGCTGTTGAGAAGTGATTCCAACTGTGAAGAAAGCGTGAGCCTCCCTGTTGAGCTTGGCAGTGTGGTGGCAATTTGGACTTCAGGCACTTTCAGGGAGGTTTAGAGTATCTTATGTGTATAACTTAGAACTGAAATCATACCTTAAGGCAGTGGTTTTACATACCTTAATACAGCGTGGAGAACTTTAATACTACTGCAATTCGTTGGCCCATCTTTCTTTTCTCTTGGTTACATTAGAATAGACTAACCAAAGCAGAAATGATTCACCCATCATTTTATAATGGAGGGATCTCAAAGTGAAAGGAAGAAATCTTGCCTTTTAAAAAAAAACCCAAAGTTTATTATAACAATGGCTCCTGTGTATTACCACTTGCGTTATCACTCCTGAATGATCCAGAGGGATGCAGGTGTACTCTTCAGAAGAATTTGACCCATCGCCTGTTTTAGAGTGTGTCTATCGCTCAGATCTGATATTAAGTGTATGGTCCGTTGGTTAAATACATCTGTCTGCCTGTCTAGGTAGGCCAGGCTGTAGCCATTGCTACAAAGACACTTAATCAGCTGTTCGCAGTGCAACACCAAAGTGATCAGGTCTGGCATGCTCTGTGCATTCAGCTTCTCCACCTGTACGGCAGGTTGGCATGCTGGTCATTCTCATGAGAAAAATAAGCTAAATTAGTGCTTAGAGTTGGAAAAAATTAATTAATCTGGACAGCTATGTGGCTGACATCTAACATAACATTTTTGATTGCTAGTCGAGAATATGCTGGGTGTAAAACGCACTTCCAACATCTCTGATTTGTATGAACACAGCTGTAATGGGATTTTCAGTGGTGCTCAGTCTTGCTTCGGTGTTGCTCCCTGTGAAGCAAGGAACAAAATGCATTTGCACTGAAAGTAGAGTGCAGCCCATCCAGTTAACTTCTTAAAATATTTTCAATAATTCCTAGAGGTTTCAGTGGTGAAAATCCTAGTGTAACAAGTATGTGATGTTTGCAGATGGTCCTCCCAGTTTATGAAGTAAACGTGGTGGCTGTGGAAGCTACACATTGACAGTCAGGGAAACAGTAGTTGCTGGTTTTAACACAAAGCGGAGGCACCTAAGGCAGCAGCAGTACAAGCTCGGTTATGCTGCCCAGCATCCCTGGAAGAGCCAGGCTGTTCTGTGTACCAGTTCAGTCTTTGGCTTTTTTTCCGACCAAGCTGGCTTTGGCAGCCTGTTTTACAGGTATACCTAAAAGCAAAAAGGATCTATCAACTCGGGTCACTTGAACCGTGGTTCTTCTGTGAACAGGCACGCGTTAAGACCAGTGACTGGCTGAAGACAGGCACTTGTGCCACACATTTGCTCTCCAGAGATACCTCTTCTCTAGAAGTCAAGTCCCTTGTCTCCTACCTCTCTATTAGCCAAAGGAACCTTTCTGAAAGAGTTTTTGAGCCCGTATTTGCAGAACAGATTAGTACAATATGTTGAGCCTAATTAACTTGTGTTTAAACTTTGACTCTTAATACTCCTGGAGCCTCTGGTTCTTAAAACTTCTGCCTAGGTTTACTGCTAATCTCCTGGTAACATAACCCCGATGATGTCACTTTCAAATACTGCTTTTTCAGTAACTTTGTGTGGATATTTTTTTCTCACAAAGATGTAAAACTAACAACACTCTCACTTTAACTTACAAGCTAGTAAAAAGTTGCCAGTGAAACCAAATTAATATTCACCAACGAGAAGCTGAGTTCCCGGTGTCCCACAGCTGCTCAGTCTTCCGAGGTTTCATCTGACAGTGATCAATGCGTCCTTCCTACGTGTATTCCCACTGAGCTGGAAGTCTAGCTGGACATCACTGAGTCCTCTCTAAAATACAAGGAGCTGAAAGGCACACGGAGCCATGCGGATTTGGGCCTTTCAGCCCCTTTGTATTGTTTGTGGCTTACACAGTATTTTTGATTCTGATCGTTCCTGCATCCTCCATCCTGAGGGCAGCAGAGCAGCTACTCTTACCAGGAAACTTCTCGTGTTGAGCAGGGTCTCCAAGCTGCAAAAGATGCCCAGTGACACCCTGATCTTCTTCCCAGCGCTTACTGCCAGGTACACTTGGGTACGCTGCCTCTGATTCTTCTGCTATGCTTCGTAATGAACCTCAGCCATATTAGGTCCCATATGCCTAGTGATTTCCATGTTTTGTGGATCTGTGATCGTGTGTGATTTTTTTAAATTATTTTTGTGATTTTTTTTGTGCCTATTAGAATATTGTAAGGCTCCCCAAAAATGGAACCTGATAAAATTCCTTCCTTGCATATGACACACAGACTGTTGCTTCCTGACATCTGATTATACATTCTTGCAGCAGCTGCTCTTAAAACTTCATCAAGAACATAAGAAATATTTGCTCAAAGAAAAGAGGACTCTTCCTCACACTTGACCCATTTTTCTATGCTTACCTGCTTTTTCTCCCTTTCATATGTAATTTTATTTTTATACAAACCATTTCTCTGATGATCTAGTCTTCTTTACTGACTCCCTTTCTGTAATTCATTCCATATGCTTATCGTCCTTTGTAAAAAGTATGGAGTGAATGATTCCTACTGAGGTCATGTCATTTTGTTTACATTCTTAGTAAATATGAAGAGCTTGATTGGAGCCCTTTAGGCATCTCAAGTATGAATGTCTTTTTCCTGAGTCTTTTGTAAAAACAGGATGCTGAATTTTGTGGAGCTAACCTGGCAAGGAATAGGTTTAATAAAATAAATAGATGTCAGCATTATAAATTTATTGATAACTATAGTTGGTTTTTGTTAAATTCCTCTGTAGTTTAACAGGTTACTAAACATTTTTTTTTTTAAAGTAGAAATGAGCTTTCTACAACTCATTTCCAATATGGACTTTATCTTTTGACAGAACCTCGTCATTGCCTGGGTGCCATTAGTAGCCTGCTCTTTGCCGCAGCTGTGGGTCTAACCCCATGGCACCAGCGCGGTGGCTGAGCAGCCTTGGCCTGCACAGAGCCTGGGGAATGGGACATGCTCATGGTGTTTTGTGAAAATGGCACATTTTTTTTCCATCTGGAGCTGGGAAGTTACAGATCACAGCTTGCCGCTCTTTAGCGATGATGGATGGGCTGCTCTGTTAGCACTATGTCCTGTGAAAGACACGAGTATGTTTGGCAAGAGCATCCTTAGACATCTTAATGGTGAAAATCCAGCAAGGCTTAACTAAGCGTGTGTGAGCGATGATCTTTCCGAGGTTTACAGCTCACCCAGACTGGAGCAGACTTCCACAGGAGCAAGGAAATGCACGTCCCTGGCTGTAGGACCAGGCGGTTGCTATATGCCACCTCCTTGTTCCCTGGAGTACAGACAGCAGATGTTTGAAATATACTTTTTAACAGATATATCCTCTGCTTCATCCTTCCCTCCATCCAGCTAAGCTTTCTAAATAGCGAGGCGGTGAGTCTGCCTTTCCACGCTACCCAGAAGTATGTGGTGCAAGTCCTTCACCACGGGAGCGAATTGCAGATCCTACAGGATCCCGTTTGCTAGCCTATGTACACCGTGAAACCTCTTGTTTCTCCTGCCTTTTAGAAACATAACACATACAACTAGTTTTAAGCCTTCTGCTTTCCTTTCAGCCTCGACTTTTTCATTACTTCGCCTCTCTGATGACCTTTCCACACTTCTTCAATGCCGAAGCGGTTTAGCTTATTAGGCAAGTGAAAGAGCTACACATCTGTGGTCTCTGATGGCTTTACTATTCCTACCAGTCTTTTCTGACGGCTGGGCAACTTACTCAACATTTATGTTTTGAGAGAAGGAAGGAGAATTGTAATAACTTTCTAGGGGGGAAAATATTTTCATTTCTATTAGAGACCGATTCCCAGCTTTGAGCACTTTGTCATTAGCGCGCTGTAAACCTCTCAGACAGGCTGTCCCATAGCTATCCGCTGAGCTGTTTGTCAGGGCAGAAAAATGTGCGTGGTGAAATTGGTCACCGACAGCCTGCAGCTAGACTGAACCGGGCTTTTAAAAAGGCTGCCAGACATTTCTACACTTTTAATAGTCAAAATTCTACACTAGCATTTATGAGAACATTTATAGAGAGTTTAAGCAATTGCATGGTTTTTTCTCCCAGATGTAATATTAAATCTCTGAAATATAAAAATTATTTGAAATGATCAAGGGTCTACGTGGAAAGATAGAAGCAGGGAGGTGCTTCCCTCACCCCCAAACCAGCCCCCCTCCTCCTTTCAACGCAAACATATCATATAATCTTGTTTATAAACTTATCAAAATAAATCCTGAAACTGCTCTTATTTGCGGCCGCATCCAGCTATTCTCACACAAAGGCTCTTTCAGAACCTTGTTCCTTTGATGGTTGAATACTTTATTCTACTTTCCAGGCTACGTATCTTCAATTTTCCTGTTGTTGAGCTGAACAAGCCCCATTTTTTTCAGATAAAAATGGTTTCTTTTTTCTGTAGTCATGCCCAAGATCTTCTTTAAGCCTGTTCCAGTTTGAATTCAAGTATCTCAAGCACCAGTGACCAAAATTGTTTCTGTTGCAGTTTTACCATTTTTAGGGCAGAACTAGCAAATCTGTGTATCTGCAGGAACTATCTTATCTGATGGGTTTTGCATGCCTCCTGTGGTGCTGGAAGCCCAGGGTTGTTCCTGGGTTAAATAATACCACCCAGATTCTTCTCTTCCTGTTGTTTTTCATCGCAGAGTCCCAGCTAATGGAGTGATTTCTTATTATTGCCCACTAAGTTGACGACCTCGCTGAGGTTTATCTCATTTTGTATTGCTGTACTGGTCTGCTTTCTCTCATTTCTGGTGCTTCAGAACTTAAATCTTGTATAATATTTATTTCAGGCTCCTTCTACCTTTTTCAATGCCTCGTAATTTTGTCATCAGCACTCCTACTTTTTGTGCAAAAGTCATCAATAAAAACTCTTGGTCTAGCCCAGGCCGTTGTCATTTCTCCTTCAGCCCATTCCGTGCAACTCTTTTATTAAGTCCCATCTCTTCACTTCAAACTAATTCTCCAGGTGGCATTGTATCAAATGTTTTACTGAAATGCAAATAGACTTCACCTACCAGACTTCTGTCAGCTGAACCGTCAGTTGTCTCACACAGAGGGATGTATGGCGAGCCTGGTTATCACCTGCATTTGTCAGCTTTTGTCCGCCTTCCTCATTCATTTTTAACATTTGGTTTTTCTTTTCAAAATCTGCTTGAACTTTGTGCCTATTTGAAAGGCAAGTGACTAGACTGTAGTAGCCTGTGTCATTTTTCCTCTTCTCTTACATTTACATGCTGTATTTGGTATTCTGCAGTTACTCAGTTATTCAATCTTCAATGGAACGCAAGTGGGTATATGCCGAGAAACGACTTGCAAACAACTCTGTGGGGGTTGCATGTTTACAGCCGCTGTGACTCATACCAAATTTGCTCAACTTACAACTGCAAATACATTTTTATAGCTGCTAGCTCTGCAAAAACACTCCCAGATTTGAAAGCCAACCTGTGTGTGTCCATTCTGGCTCACATATTGGAGCTTCAGATTCTGCTGCTTTTCTGCTCAGTCAGGATTTTGGTTGGAGGCAGCGTCACTCTACTTTTGTTTGGCTCCCTTTGTCTGCAAGAGTTGGTCGAGGCAACCTTTGTGAAGGTGAGACCCTGAATTTTCACTGCGGTGCAGCACTCCAGAGAAGCTATGGAAAAGACAATGTAAAAAACCCAAGTAAATAAAGCAAGTATTACACATATTAAGGCCTCCCATTTATCATTCCCAGGATAAGGTATAATCTAGCTGATATCTCTGTGCTTTTTCCCTTCTGTAATGATGGCATAAACAGAAAGTAGGACAGTTTATTTATATCTGCAGGGTAAGTGTTTCTGACTTTGGATGTGCTGGGGGCTGACGGTAGCATCTATTCATAGTTGTTTTTTAGAAGAACAACACATGCCTTATCATGCTTGTCATAGTTCTGGTCTACAGGTTAATCCTTTTTCTTATCTCAGATTTATATTAGTTTATCTTGTTCCACGTTAATGACTTGAGCCTTTAGTTGGAAGTAGGAATTATTTCACAGAGTTTGATGTTAGCAGGTGAAGCTTTCTAGAGTCTCCCTATAGTTGGTGCAGACAGATTGGCCTTTCCAGGAGATTCCCTTGGATGAGATAACGAGTGTGGAGTAGATTTCTGGTTTTCAGATGGCTAACACTATTAGAGATGAATCCAACTTCAAACTATTTTTAAATGGCCAATAACATAAAACAAGGATGGTTCTGCAAGAGCAACAAAAGGTCTAATTAAACTTCTGGGAGCGCAGAGAGTTATAATAAGCTGTGACAGGACAATTCAAGACCGCGGGATCATGGTAGAAGCTTAAACATGATATTCCACCTAGTTCAGGGAGATCGTTGCTGCTGTGTGCTCTGCCCGGGGACAGCTGGATGTGCCCCATCAGCTCTGGAACCAGCAGCAGAACAGCTGTGCCCAGAAAATACAGCACTCCAGCCTTGCCCTGGACAGACCTGGTCAGTCTTGATGAAGCATCATCCTTGTGAGACGGTGCTTTTCCCGGGAGCTGAATGGCGTGACGCTACACTGCAGCACAGTCTGAGCTCAGTCTGGGAGCCTGAGCATGGTACTGCCTTCTGCCATCTTCCTACAGCATAAAGATCACTGTTAACTAATTTCCAGGCTCTACCCTCAGTTTTTATTCAGTTATTGGGGCTGTTCCACCCCAGAGAAGAGAGGAAATACCTGTTCAAGAAAACAGTGTGTTTTCCGGATGCCATATAGAATAACTTAATAGAATATTTCTAATCCTTTGGTGTAAAAATAAAAATACATCTTTAAAAAGAAAAAAAAAACAGGAAAGGTCCCAAATACAAGGAAAAGAAGATATTATTACATCCCAGATAATGGAGGCACTCATAATTTTACATCTGAGGATGGTAGAAACTTGTTGAATAAAATGGCAGAAGAAGTCACCATGACATTGGCCAAGACTGTAATGGTGACACCGCACAGAATCTACAGTAAACAACATCTTACTTATCTGAGAAAAAATAGTAATAATGAAGTGTATGGGGAAGCTTTGTCCTTTGATATTTTTCATTGCTTGGAAACGTAAACATTTCCTTACTCCATGATGATTCACTTCCGAAGTGACATTTGCTGCTGCCCGAGTGCCCTGGCTCGCTAGTACTGACACACGTTGCTGTCAGGAGGGTGGAAGTGATGAACGTTGACACTGCTCTGGTGGGAATGCTGAGTAGGACCAAGCCACCCTAGTGTGCACGTCCTCTGCAGCCCCATCCACATGCGGTGTGTCGTCTCATGGCTGGAGGAAGGAGAAGGAATGAGTGAAACGTCCACCAAGCAGCGATGGCACAGGGAAAAGTTTTGGGAGCGGCCTTCTCTTATTCAGTAGCATTCTTCCATGCAGGCTCTATCATCAATCATTTCGTTCATGTTAGGACAAACAATGCTTGGAATTCGGGGAGGGAGATATGTATCAAACACAGCACTTCTGAAGGAACAGTCATTGGCCTATTAATTATCTCTAATTATTTGTGTTGTCATGTGTTCTGCTTCTCAGCCTGAAAGTGCTGAGATCTATGATTTTAGAAGAAGGGTCTGTTGCTTAGAGACATGTGTTTTGGCAATGAAGCACCCAGTGTTTCCAGCACAGAGGTGCCACCATACTCACCAAGGAGCCAGCAGAGAGTCCAGGCGGTACATGGGTGTATTTCCAAGCAGCTAGGGGACAGCAAGAGCTTTATAAAAACTGGCAGTTTTATGTTAACGCTGAGGAACAGAAAGACCAGACCTGGATGCCAACATGTGGGGTTTCTTGTTGTACAAGCCAAATCTCAATAAAGGTTTCACCACTCTTTTCCACCACAGCAGATGGGGACATTCAATAATAAGAATTATAGAATCATAGAACCATAGAATCATCTAGGTCAGAAGGGACCTTTAAGATCATCGGGTCCAACCATCCACCTAACGCTGCCAAAAACACCACTAAACCATGTCCCACCATGGACACCTGGGCACACTGCTGGCTCATATTCAGCTGTCTGTCAACCAGCATTCCCAGGTCCTTTTCCACCAGGCAGCTTTCCAGCCACTCTCCCCAAAACCTGTAGTACTGCATGGGGTTGTTGTGACCCAAGTGCAGGACCCGGCACTTGTCCTTGTTGAACCTCAGTTGGCCTTGGCCCACTGATCCAGCCAAGGGCTACTTCCATGATCCAAATCAGGTAAGAGAAAATGAACAAGCAGAATTCTGCAATAAATAAATTTAATAGAGTGAGACCCAGTGCCCAGGAGGTGACAAGAGGGCTGGTTGTTTGAATCAGCATCTCCTCTGCCATTCCTCCAGGTACCTGCAGTTTATTGACTGACCTGATTGGGAGCAGGGGAGGTACCTGTGGCCTGAGGCTAAGACTTCGAGTACTTTTATGGCCAAAGAAGCCCTGCACCTGCGCTCCAGGTCACATCTATACCTCAGCGTGTGACTATATTCTGCATGTTGTATTTGGTGTTGCGTAACTGTGGGAGCTGACGTTAACAGTTAGGCCACCTATGGTAACTCAGCACAACCACCATCCTTCTGCAGTGAAAGGGGAAACTTGTTTGCGTTCGACATGTCAGGCACTGAACGGTGTGATCAGGAGCAGCGGCTGCCAGGTGGACCTTGCTGATGCTTCTCCTGCCAAGTTGTTTCAGTGCCCCAGGTACCTCTCTGAGGGCAGCATAAAACTCAGCGTGTGCCTGAAGTTCAGTCGCAAATGTGCATAGCTGGTCTTTGTCGATGGGCCACGTCGAGTAACATTTCCAGCTGAGACAACAGTATAAAATAATCTAAAGCGAGGTGTTTGCCTTATTTCCATTTCTCTTGGGAAAATACGGTACAGGTTTTCAATGGCAGTCAGCAGAAGATAACTGATGACAAGGTCCTTTGTGCCTAAAACTACCAGAAGTTAGTGAAGAGCAGGCAGGCAAGCTGGCAGGGGTTGGTTTTTACACGCCCTTGTTGCACAAAGACAAAGGTTTGAAGAAAATAGTTACATATTCAACGGGAGAAGAGGAACATGACTGGGAGTGGTGCTGTTGGTGCTGGTTTGTTTTCAAAATTTGCTATTTCTGCAGCTTAAAAATTACGTGAAGCAACAGGGAAGTGAAGTAGCAATCAGAAATTAAATGGAAATTAAATTACTGCAAAGGGCGGTATTTATGTCTCCAAATGTGTCACCAGCTTATCAGGGAAAGGTGAGGACCAAGTCGGTCAGTAGCAAATACATCAAGGAAGCAGATAACACAGTTTCTCTGACGTGGAGGGGGGGGGTTAACAATTTCTTGGCTTATTCCTAAAATTCTCTTTCACCAGTTTCACCAGTCCTTTGGCTAAAAGTTTAAAAGTGGGGAAAATTAGGCCATTCTTCTGGTTTCAAGGTCTGCGTGGAAGTGTGAGGTGTCTTTCCTTCTCTGGGTGGTTTTGTACAAAAACTGTACGGGGAAAATTAATGAACCATTATGAATGCAGTCCCAATTAATTACAATCAGTAGTGAATGAGGGAACGTAACACTGTGGAAGGTTCAGTTAGGTTTGATGTTGAATTTGAACGTGGGAGAAAAAGCTGTAGATGTGATTTTGCACAGTGTTTACATTCACAACGACATCCTCATATAATTCTTCCCTGTGCAGGAATTATTCATTGAGATTAGCAGTCACAAGCTGGTATGAGGACTTCGAGATCAAAATTAGTCAATATTTTCCCCTTCTGAAATGAAACGTGGTTATGGTAGGAGTAGGAGTCTTCTGCTCTCCTCCATAGGGTACATTACATGTGGTGCATATCCATGGAAGTGCATCTATGTCTACTGATCATTTGAGAGCCCATTAGCTTAGATATATTATTATAAATATTTCTGTTGCAGTTATACGATTGCCATTGTACAAGCACCGTAGGGTGACAGTCTTTGGTGTTCTGGAGCCACAGCACCTCTGAGCTGCACTTGCCCAGTCCCCCGGTAGCCAACAGCATTGGGCTGTCCGAGATCAGCCACTTGGCGAATCTGCTGCTGTCGGTCCTTCAGACTTGACTGGTTGCTTGTGTCTTTATTTCCTAAGCAAAACAAAAAAATATCCAGTTAATTTTGAAATTGCATGTCCTCTTTCATTCCTAGGCGGGCACAATTTAATGAAAAAAGTCCCTATGCTTCTGCCATATGCTTGAAGCATAAATCATGTTATCCTTATTCTTTTGGCCACAATAAATAAGCAGGTGTTGAAACTTGACTACAAGATTATGAGTGGTTTTCATTATTTCTTTTTCCTGGAAACCTTAACAATTTCTACTAAATGGAAATGACTACGGATCCCAGGCATTTTCTATCAGTTGTTATTTCTTCAAGCCTGTATTAAAAGCTGTGTTTTCACCAATGCATACAAACTTTTCAATTTGTTTTAAAGACAACAAATGTTAATTCTTAAGTGCTTAAGAAACATTCTGGACCAACTCCACAAGCCAATCAATTGTTTGTTAATTAAAATAGCACACTTGTTTCTGAATTTAAACTGGAGAGTTTAACCCTAATTCAATAAGGCACTGGCCTAACTTCATCCCATCACACCTTTTAAGTTGAATGTGTGTTTACATTTTCTGCTAAACTGAGGCCTCTGCCAGCATCTTTTTTTTTCTAATATCTATTGCACATGTTATGAATTATTATCTTTTTTATGAATACGAGTTTATTCCGCTTAGTACTCCAGGATATTTCCGCCCTCTATGCATGGGCTTGCAGTTGCACTGCTGATCTTTTTCTTCATTGACTAATATTTGCCATCTGCACTACAGTGTACTTTCTAGTTAATAGACAAGAAAAAGAATAAAAATGAGCATTAATTGTATAATTTTGTGTGATTCATAGTCAGGGATCCGCTGTGTCAGATGCAACACCCGTGTACTCGGGTTGGCACATGGAGTCATTGTTCATCCTTTGGAAACGAATAGTGCCACGTTGGTCCATCTTCCCGTAGCAGAGTTCCTTCTATCCTCTCTCAGATCCTTTCCACAGCCTCACTTCTTTTACATGTTGCTTTTTATCCAAAGTATGCTTTATGCTGTCTGTGTCTCTTGTATAAGAGTGATTTCAATTTAAAAATTAACATGCAGTGCTTTCTTTCTAACTTGCATTTTTTTACTGGTTTATTATCGTTCTTTCTGCCCATGTTTTCTACTTGGTTGCCTTTACTTGTTTATCTGCAGATTGTTACATGTTTGGGCTGGGCTGTATTCTTACGATCTTTGCAAAGTGCTGTTCACAGTTTCAACGGATTATAAGAGTAGATGAACACAGGAAGACTTTTAAATCATTTAGATGAGTCAGTGTTATCTGCTTTCATAAAGAAAAAAAAACAGTGAAGGTGCTTTTTATAGGATGTTATTCTCACTGAGATGTGAAATATTCCCAAAACAAGAAGCGTTATCTTTTGAGACAGTACTCCAGCGATGATTTCAAATGAAATAGTTTTACAATGCGTGATGAAAAACATAAACAACCACTTAAACCAAAGCTGAAGAGAGAAATTTGCCAAGACCTCTCCTGTTTTAATTCTGACTCCAAATGTAATACTGGTTTTGCATAGATATTTCCAAGAGATTCATGAAGAGCTAATGCCTCTGCAAAATACGGTTTTCTTAATCTTATCAGAGACATAATGCTTATTCCAAATAACATGATCACCCATGCTGTAGGCTAAACTATCATCTACCTTTTTATCTAGATGCAAAACATTCTAATATCAAACTCTGGTAAGGCGACAGACAATACTGCTTGCTTTTATACCAGAATTAAATAGTTCACGATTCATAGCTTCAAAGACTGACTCAGCATCCCAAGCCCACATGTACAATGTTGTGCTTTATAGATAGACATTCAGTTGTACAAACGGTGGCAGTTTTTCCTCTGTGTATTCTGCAGAAGAAGATCCGAAGCGCAGTAACATCACATCAGGTCATTTGTTCAGTAGATCAATACAGTGACTCACCAGAGACAAGGGGTTTGTCTGCTGTATGCACAGCGTGCAGTACAGTTGAGCAGGCAACACAAAGTGGATGCTGTGCGTGGATTAAACCACACGTTCTCCACTGTTGGTTGTGACGGAAGGGCTTGAGAGGGCTGTGCTTCGGCATAATTTCTTGTCTGCCTGCAGAATATGGACATGTGTGCCCTACATACGCCCCCTGCCTAGGTAACATACGTGTGACCAGCGGAGGGATGCACGCATGGCTTCTTTACCGCCTGTTCACTCCCTGCTACCCATTTCCCTCCCTGGTGTGCAATGGGATGCTAAGCCTCTTAGACTGGGAGAGTGCAGGTCTGCAGCAGCTTTCCTGCAGCCCCAGCCAGCCTCTTGCTGGAGGTGTCCCCTGGTGAGACCAGGACACCGGGGACGTGTAGCCCTTCACTTACCACTGATCGTAGCAGGGCAAAACAGCTCCAGTGTGGTCCGAGAGTTGTCATTGTGTAAATACAGAAATTTTCAGCGTTCCACTTTCTAGACCTCTTGCCTTTGGTCGTGTATGACTTGCAATGTGGCAGGTTGCCATTAAAGTAGAATTCCCAATTTCAGCGTGGAGAATTGTGGCTGTGGCTTTCAATATTATGTGTTTAAAAGTTTTTCTTATGTTATGTAGCGAAGCCCTTTACCATAAATATTTCTGTTCTTTTTGTCTGGAAGTTGTTATACTTCATTTATCCTCACCTGCAGCATTAAAAGAACAGCTGTTCTGCCCTTACCCTGTTTTCTCCCCATATTCCACCCCAGTGTCCAGCGTCAATGTTTGTTTTCAGGGAAAGAAGCATCAGGCACAAAAAAAGTATAAAATCATCCTTGCTCTGTACAGCCCCCAGTCTCCAGCAGAGCATCACGAGCCATGTTTCTCTGGTTTTCAGCATCATTAACATTTTCACACACCATAGGCAGCTGTGTGCTACATTTGGGGAGGCAGAGCATTTGCAATTCTTGCACTACTGATGGAAGACTCATAGAATGGTTAGATTTGGAAGGGACCTTAAAGATCATCAAGTTCTAAGCCCCCTGCCCTGGGCAGGGACACCTCCCAGCGGACCAGGTTGCTCAAAGCCCCCTCCAGCCTGGCCTGGAACACCTCCAGGGATGGGGCAGCCACAGCTTCTCTGGGCAACCTGTGCCAGTGCCTCACCACCCTCACAGTGAAAAATTTCTTCCCAATATCTTATCTAAATCTACCCTCTTCCGGTTTGAAACCGTTACCCCTTGTTCTATCGCTACACTCCCTGATAAAGAGTCCCTCCCTATCTTTCCTGTAGACCCCCTTTAGGTGCTGGAAGGGGCTATAAGGTCTCCCCGGAGCCTTCTCCAGGCTGAACAACCCCAACTCTCTCAGCCTGTCCTCATAGCAGGGGTGTTCCAGCCCTCTGATCATCTTCGTGGCCCTCCTCTGGACCCGCTACAACAGGTCCTGTGTGATCTGCCAGGTAGGAAATTGCTCTCTTTAATGCGCTGGCAGGTGCTTGATAGCATAGAAAAAAGGGGAACCCGTCCTTTCCTAACGCCTGTAGCCCCTGGGAAATGTGCCGCTTGACTTTCTCTTCTGAGCAGCCTGTGCCCGGCAGGCCACAGTAAGTCGTCCTTGTCATTCCCTCAGCAAACCTGCTCTGATCTGAGCCTGGAGTTAAGTTTTTATATAGGTGGTAGCAGCATCTGATGGAGGCGACTAAGTCCACAGAGGTTCCATGGACACTCAGTACCAGGGAGCTCCTGAGCCTGTGCCTGAGCTGCTGGGTGGTCATTTACAAGATCATCCATCTACCAGTTCGTGGCCATAACTTTTCCAAATGTTTTTTGAAATTTAGCCACAAAATGGGAATATTCACCTGTTGTGTCATTAACATATGCTGTGAGTAGGTGTATCATTGCTAGTGTCAGCTAAATGTGTTTTGAAAAAGGCAGACCTGTAAGACACTTCATTGAAATTCGAATTAAAAATCTCCAGGGGAATTACCGTGAAATGTCCACTTACACTGGCCATTATTCTTGGTTACTGTCACTTTGCCCATTTTATTTTAAAATGAATGATTTGCCTGTAGTAAAAATAAGGTAGTAGGATTTCTCTTTCCTGTGGAGCTGGCGTGCTACAATGAGGTAGACAATATTCTGGCTGGATTTTGGTGGGACTTCGCATATGGCTAAGCACACCTGGATGCTTTCTGTAATCAGCATTTCAGAATTGAGCATGGCGCAGCTCAAACAATATACTTTTCTTCTAAAATTGCAGTTAAGCTATAAACCCTAATGTCATAGATTAACTTTAGCACTTTGGAGAGTTTATTGTGATACATTTTTTTGTTCTGGCATGGCATTTAGTCTTTTTTCATTTCTCTTCTATTTGGGTATTGTGATGCTAGCTGAATAGTAAATAAAGTATATAAAAAAATGGTGTGTCGTTTGTCAGGTATTCATACTCGAATTTCAAATATTACAAGAACTGGAAATCTGTGATGTTTTTGTTTATCTGACAGCTCCATTTCTTACTACCATGAACTTTGTAAACTTGTTACAGTGTATTTCTACCTACTGTTAACGTCAAAACTGTCATAACAGTGTAGATTAATAGGATTGGCATTTAGCTTTTAGCTTTTTCATGCTATGTCTCCTGGAAAACAACCTTCTAGTGTTTTGACTAACACTTAATCCTTTTATAGTTTAATTTTAATTTTAGAAGGTAAGCTATGACACTTTTTTAAGAGAAACAAGAAAATTATTCTGAGCGTAGTTATGAATTTAAAGCTAAAGGTACTTAAGGGGTGTAGCGTAATTCTGTTAATTCATATGAGGGGGGAAAGTAAAATTGCAATTATTATCTGTTATTAATTAGAGCCCATTGAATGCAGCCTAAGTGCCTATTACCCTTGTCAGTTTTCAGATGGCTTTTCACCTGTTGCATAGCATATTGGGTGAAGAGGCCTTTTTGAATAAATAATTATACATAGCATTAAAATGTCATTATTTTTGTCTTCCTGTTAAAAATATTGTTTTGCTTCAGTAGCTGATAAATAGATTACAACTATTAGTTTTAATTGTGATCTTATGTTTCTATACATGTATGTTATTGTATGAAGCTGCCTTCACCAGTTCAAGGACACCATGAGTTCTGGTTTGGCTCAAAACTTAAAGGGATAAAGAAGATGTCTCTTGGACATTTCTCCATTACCATCATTTTTAGATGCATCAGTTGAAACGATTTCATACATTTTTAAAACTTCTAGGTAGGACAGTTGTTTTCAGAAGGAAGCATTTTCCAATTATGTCTGCAAGCCTGACTTGGCAGTATGAGGAACATACAATCAGATTGGACTGTGAATGCAAAAAACATTTATTATATTAATTTCCATTGTCTAAAATAGAAAACAAAAAGATGGAAAAATCAAACAAAAATACTGAAAGACTTATTTCACTTTATTGTTGTTTTAAAAGTACGTTTCCTTGTAAATAACATACAGATGGAAATTTTTATAAAAATAAGGACATTCACAGATATTGCCATGTTTTCCTGAGGTTTCCCTCTGAGGCCGAGTGGATAGAGCATCTAGACTCCCGTGGACTTCTACATGAGCTTCCTCCGTGCTCTGCTGCTTCATAGTGCAGAGACAAAACAGGCCTTCGGGTTGTTTCTTTATGAAGGGCTTTAAACACAGTTGCTCAGGAACACTTTTCTTTGCATATGATTTCCCTTCATCCCTGGCAGGATGAAGTGCTGCATTAACACTTGTGCTGTCTGAGCATTAGAAAGGCTGTAGCCGAAACAAAGGCCCCTCCGGCTCCAGTTGGTCTCTCGCTCATCGGCGGCTTGCGGATGCTTGGAGAAAGAAAGGAAGAAACAGGGCTATTAGGTCCTGAGTAGGTAGGTTAGAAAAGGCAGTGGCAGAGTCCCACCCGCGTCCCACCGTGGTGGCTGTTCTGAAGGAGGACAGCCCTACCATTTCACACACGCAACGTGTCCTCTGTTCTGGTGGGTGCACGCTGGCCAAGGAGGCTTTGCCGTGCTGGTAGTACTTGCTGCCTCACCCACTGCTAGCTGGACACGAACCTCATCCTTCTTCCCCACGTATCGTTTGTCCTTCACGTACGTGGTACCACTTGGAGTACTTTGCAGAGTAGGTGAGAGGCAGCAGATCCAAGGGTGAAACTTTACAGCATCACTGAAAGGTGTTGGCTGATGCGTGAATAGCAAGAAAGTCCTTGATGGGAGCAAAACTCTGTCCTTGGCAAAGTGCAGCCACCAGTCTGAAGCCAGAAGGGGGTTAGCTGAGAATTGCTTGCAAAAGACTGAGGACATTTGATCATATAGGTCCTAGGGTGGTATGTACATAAAGCACTGTATCGTTTAGTAAAACCTGGAGTTTTACTAAGTCCTTGCAAGAACATTATTGGGAGGCCTTATTAGACTTACAGGGCATTTACCATAGCTTTATTAACATGTGTGTTTTTTTAATTAAGAGATGAACTACTTGAGGGAGCAACTGAATGGTTCCCTAATGAATTTGTTACATTAATTTCCCTCGGAAAGCACATCTGAGCCTAACTTAAATTCCTCCTGCAATTAATTTGTGTAATTTATTCTAGTAAGTGCTGTAGTTTTTCCTTGTAATTGTTCGCTGAATTGACAGGTTTAATTTCATGTAACTTGAGAACCTCCAGTACTACATTTGCAGTGCTTCATAAAAGTTGATATTACATGTTGCGCTGTTGAATTTTGGCAGGAAGGCGGCAATAAAATATTCCTGTAAAATAGAAATATCCAAATGACAGATACTGAGGCCAAAATTTTTTAAAAAAACAAACGACTCTCCAAAGGTAGGTCTTAAAGCCATATTTAATCGCATAGGTAAGTGGGCAGATTTTTACGTGTGCAGCTTTAGAGCTTGAGATCCGTGCAGGATATGCATCCCTTGGACGCCAAAGAGCAGTTTCCAGAAGAGGTTCAAAGACTTGAGGCCAACAACAAGCTTTCCAAGCACCCCACTGGCTCTTGCCATCCCTCCCTGGTGAGCTCCAGGGCTTGTGGAATGTGTCCCAATACAATAAACGTCAGATCTGCGCTGAACTGCCCATGGAGACATACCTGTGTGATCCCTGGATGCTCAGCACTGCCAAAGTTTGGGCTCTTATTTAGAAGCTGAAGTGGAGATTTAGGATTCTAAATTTCATTACTCTCTAAAACAAAATCCTTGGCTTTTCTCTCAAATGGAAGATGCTTGTTGTGATAAAAATAAACCACAAATTGCACCTTTGCCGGTCGCAGTACACCCAGTCACAAACACCACATCCATACCATGAGGCTGGTGACTGTCCGAGAGCATGCCGCTGTGTTTTCATTCTCCATGTGCCAATCAGATCGTAAATGCCATTTATAGAAATATGGAGCTGACCTTCTCTGTTGTGTGGCTTTTCAGATGATCCCTTTGATTTATTCTGAATTTTCAGACTTCAGCTGGAGCCCTACAGCGACCTTCCATGCGAACCTCAGGTTTCAAGTAGGTTCAAATTAGGCATTGCCAATAATTGAGCGTGAAAAACATTCTGCTTTGATTTTTAACATCGTATACATTTTCCCTCCCTTTTTTAATGTTTTTCCCCTATGCTGCTATATTGGCTTTCCTCCTCCCTTCCGTTTATCTTTCTGCCTGCTAGCGTTTGCAGTCTGTTACTTGGTGCTGAGTGGACTGGCAGAAGGGACAGTCAAACCTTTGGCTGGAAAATCCCGAGTTCCTGCTCTGGCTGTGATGCTGACCTCTTGGATGCCACAGAGGAGTTTCAACCTCTTTGCCTCTGGTGCATAAAAATCTTGCCTCTCCCCAAAGAGGGCCATGGGGATGGAGTGGTTTCTCAGCGATGTGGTCCAAGCTGAGTTCAGCCTCCCAGGGCCAATGATGGGTTCAGGGACCATTGCGGGAAGGGGAAATGAAGAGACAGGGAGAGAAAGGGGTTGAATTGGGACGACAGCTTAGAAATCTGCTGTGATTGCTGGTAGGGGATGGGGTAAGAGCGTCTCCAGGCTGTGGGTAGGGACAGGTTATCTCTGCACCTCTGCGCCTGCCCCTTCCTCAGCTGATGAATTCCTGCCCTTCTGTGTCGGCAGCACCAACACGCTGCTTCGCCAGGGCTTTGGCAAAATGGACGATTGTTTTTTTTTATATAACTTTCATCTATGCTTTACTAAGTGCCTGTTTTCTTGGGATTTTAATTCGCCTTTGAATTTCAAATACCACTTTGAAAAGTCTTTTACCCTCTCCCATGTTTCTTTTCACCCTTCTTTTCCTCTAATCCGATCCATAGCACCCAAATCACTTGCAACTGTCAGAAAAGCCAGCCCTGTTTTGAATTCAGCCCGCTGTAGTGTTGACCTGGCCTTCAACATTTCAAGGTTGCCCGGAGGCTTGCTCCTCACTGGGGGCTGCCCCAGCCAGCACTGCGCACGCTCTGGATGCTCTCTTCTCGTGACCTCTCTTCCGTAATTCCCCAAACTAAAATGGAGTCAATTCTGATTTTTCACCTTCTGCTGATGTTGCTATTGGGCAATGACAGATGTCTTGTATTCTGGCCCGTCCTTCCTTGTCCCACAGTATCACACTCACTTACCAGATTCCCTTTTAGATGCAGCAGACAGCATGATTTAATACGAATCAGATTTAAGAACAAAGATTCAAATGAGTGGCACAATCCATCAGGAAGAACGATAAGAGGAGAATCACACAAATTTCATCCTAGTTTTGGTTTTTACACCTTTTTTTTCCCCTTGCAAAAACCAGCCGTGGTCTGTGTAACCGTATGCATTCACACCTACTTTTTCATAACAATCCTAATGCATTAATATATCAAAACTATTATAAAACATATGGCTTTGGGTATACATATACATGCTTTTGGATTTATCTGCTAGAAAAAGAAGGACCCCCATTGCTATACTATCATCTAAAGTATAAAAATAGAAGATTTTCATTAGTTTAATATAGTGCTGTATTTTGAGTTCTGACCCTCAAGGCACCCTTTATCACTGTTCTTTCTCTGACTGTCGCTGACAAGCAAATTAACTCTGCGTATCTAGAAAATAGCTTGCATAATGCAATCCTGATGCTGGATTTTCTCTTCCTCAAAGTACCAGTTTTCTGGTTTAGCTCATGCTTCAGTGTGTGCTTCTAAATGGCTTGGCTACTCTGCCAGCTCCATTCCAGGGTTTGCAGGGTTTATATCGTTGGGTTTTTTTCTGCAAATGGGCTGTAGAGAGAACCTAAGGTAGAGAGAGCCTAAGTTAATACCAATAAAACAGAGTGAAGTGGTAAACTTTCAGCTTTCCTAAATTTTTTACTTTGTAAGAATTGTATAGGCTTTCAGTGATTTCTCAGAAGTATCAAAGACTTTCACAAAGTGTTAATAATTATCATATTGCTTTAGAGAAAGAACAAGTCTGTTTATAACACCTGGACCACATATCAAAAAAGACAAAGCCCAGTGAAAGATTTTCTCATTCACAGGTCTGAAATTCTCATTTGTTGCATTCAGGGAGGGAATAATCAATCACATGCCACTGTATAATTATAGATCTCGTGGGTTCACAATGTCTGTGTCCTTTTCTTAAGGTGTCTTTCTTCCAGTATTAGAAATCAATAGAAAAACTGGTCCAGTTTGGTTTCTGGGTCACCCTAGACTGTAGAGAAGAGCATTTCCATTCTCCTCTTTTCAAGCTGCTTGTGAAAACAGATTAGTTCTTGTGCTAGTGGTTGTGCAGATGTGTGGCTTAAGAGGAGACGTTTTCTCTCTGATGAGAAAGTTCAAAAGCAGGTCAAAAATAAGGGCCAGTATTCTCATCCTGTTAGGCTCTGGATGCAGCTCCTGGCACTCTGACCCCTCAAATGCAGCACAAGTGGATGGATGCAGACCAGAAGCAGTATCAGTGAGGTCGGACACCGCTTACTGCAGAAGTGGCTTGTGTTCTCCTTGGGATATCATCAAGACCTTGGATACGTGCTTTAAAATCTTCAGTCACGTGCTCGTTAATGGCGATTTTCTTTTTTCCACAACTGGGTTTCTTCAAGTCTAACAGGAAAGCAATATCCCCAAATTTCATTTAAATGCCTTTTCCCACATATAATGGGGCTTGGGATTCAAAGGAATTCATTCAGCATGCTCTCCTAATGCCATTTAACTTCCGTGAAAAAACAGTAACAGGAAGAGTTGTTTTAATTAGCACATGAGCTGTGCAGCATCTAATATATTCCACCTCTTCATTGTTGTGAAAGGAGCAGATTTCTTGGTAGGGTGAAGCGGGCAGAGAAGAGGGATTGTGTTCTGCTCTCCATATGCGCACACAGCCCCATTCACGGGGAAGGTGTGAACGGGAGGTGATTTGTAGCCGCCTGCCATTTGTGCAACACAAGCTTCTGTTGTTCTCCAGGCTGGAGAGAAACCCGGCCCCCCCTCTTCAAACCTACTGCAGTGTGACAGGTAGGCAGCAGCCTTCGGAGAACCTGAGATTTTTGTTATTAATCTCAACAATAAGATAGCAAAGAAAACTGATTTTTTAATATACATTTTTAAAAAGAAGAACTGGACGTCAGGCTGGAATAAGAGAGCCATGGCTTCCCAGATATTTCTTGATCAGAAGTCCTAAGGAAGCCACTTTTTAGAGAAACCTGTATGGCCCTTTTCCTCCATCTGATCAACCTCAAACTGGCGCCGGATCAAAGCTCCAACTCCCGGTGCCCCCCTGGTCCAAACTGGGTCCAGCACCATGTTCTGCCATGGCGACTGGAAGCACACATTCAGCCAGTGTTCCTGGAGATACGCTCCGGTCTGCATGGTTGCACATGGAGGGTGAGGAGCTGCTGGCATGCCAGGGCTCTTGTTTTGGATCGGGTGATGATGATGAAGCGATGTGGTCTGTTAAACAGATGATGAGGGTGGATGATTTCATGGCCTCCTCCAGCCCCCGAGCGTGTCAGCACAAGCTGTAAAGCAAAGCCCGAGCTCCAGACAGCACTTCCCTGACAATGAGGTTTGAGCAGTGAGTGATGGTACAGGGACTGCGCTTCGCTGAGAAATTGCTCAAGAGAAGATTGACCCAGTAACAAAAAGCAAAGCGGGACGCACCAGGCCAGGCAAGTTGAGGAGCATCTCGGGGGCTTCCAGCCACGAAGCCAGACCATGCCCACTGGAAACCGCCCTGCAGTTCCAGAAGGGGGAAGTGACGAGCTGGTTTGAAACTTCTTGATCAGAAGGCTCTTGTTACAATAAAATGAGAGAGAAGTGATGCCAACAGGAGAAGGAAACAAATATTTCTTTTTACGAGAAGAATAACTGTAGGGCCAAAACAAAAGGCTTTTAAATGGTCCAAGAAAATAAACAATTAAGAAAAGACGAGTGTGCAAAGCGTAGCAAACTTGATGTGATTTTTACCTTGCCTGAACTTGTTCAACGCGGGGGACTTGCGATCGCTAACGAAAGGAAACATTCCAGAGGTGGCTTGGCCAGAAGCAATGGCTTTTGCTGACAGAGATTAAAAGAGAGGACAAAGAAAATATAACTACTTACATTAGCTAGGGGCTGCTTATCATTAATGTGGCTAAAACAGAGAAAGCTTGTCTCTTGGACACAAGAAAAATCTAGTAATACAATAACGAGATATGGCTCTTCATTTTAATTTTCATTTGCAAAATGCTTTTTAATTGTTAACTATTAAATATGCACAGACTCTGAGTTGGGAGCTAACAGGGACTGCCTGATTTTCTCGTCCCTGTGTTTTCTCATGGGCAGGGTAAAAGCGCACTGACAATACAAGATCTGCTCTGAATATTTTGCCTGTGCTCGTGATAAATATAAACCAGGATTTGTCACCTCAGGCTTTATTTATTGACCTCATATGTCTGGGAGGTGTTCAGTTTCACTTTTTCAGCTGTTGGACACCGTTCCCTTGCACCTAAACCAGCACAAGATCACTCGCAGGAGCCATCTCTGATTTCAGGAGCACCAGTGGAGCCACCTAATGAGCTGCAGAGCGTTCAGGGCTTTCACTGGCAACACACAGACTCCTCGGCCGAATGAAAAACTAAGCTTTGGTCAGTCAGAGTATCAGAGTACACAGATCCTGCATGTACATGACAACAAAAACATTTCTGTAAGTTATTTTGCGCTCATTTAAAAAATATATTAATAATTTCAAGGGCCCTGTCCAAAAACAGACAAGTGTCTGCCTTAGAATTGTAACACGGGAGTCACCAAGGCCTGGTTCGTGTTCACTTCGTTGCTTTGCGTTGCTTTGCGTTGCTTTGCGTTGCTTTACGGGGTATAATGGCGTAAATCCTCAGCAGCGTGGTCCAATGTGGCCCTGCAGAAGTACAGTTATTTTCTCTGTTCTCCAGGGGGGATCAGACTTGGAGCCTTTCAACAAATAATAGTCAGACAAATGAAAGCTCAGTGTCTAATCATACTCTTGTAGGAATAGTTTCAGCCCTCTATAAGTGTGTATGTGTATATATTATATATATATTCCGCTGTACAGAATGCAAAGATGTGGAAGTGATCCAGATTAGCTATTAGGAATTCCCTGTAAATTTTGAAAGCACCACCTTTTTGTTGTTTCTTCGTTGCCCAAGGACTCTGTCCTCTGTCAGCTGTAGAGGAAAGTTTGTTCAGAGTCCCTGCCTCCACCCCAAAGTCCAGGCTCCTTTGGTGTCTGGGGAGACCCCATCCTCTTGGCGGGATTCTGCACAGACATAAAGGTTTGCCAGGGCAGGACCACTTACGGGACTGGGGGTGGACACACGAACCACTACAGCAACTTCACCCGGAGAAGACACTGGCAATAAGCAGGAATGAGTGTGTGTTCGTTCATGCGTGTGGCGAGAAGGGTTCTTTTGTGATGGATCTTCTGCCATGGGGATGAGGAGTCAAGCGAGAAGAGAGAGGGCAGAGATGTCAAATTGTGTTGACAGGGCAATACAAACACCAGGCGACCTAGTTGTCTCTCACTTGGATAATTCTCATCAGCAGATCAGCTGAGAAAGCATTTTTTCAACTCTTCTGTGCAATACAGGTCCTGTGGTGAGGGGGCTGGAGCCAAAGCTGGGAATTTCTCTTTGCCAGGGCACTGCCTGGCCACCTGGAGGGACCTTTTGCGTGGTCCTCTAAATGGAGTTTGGCCTCAGTAGAAGATATGCATTATATCTTAGCAGAAGTGCTTTGGAAAAATACATTAAAAGTCATAACTGTGCCGCTTTGAGGGATAAAGACTTTTTTTTATGATAATACAGCCCTTCCCAGTGTGTAGCTGTCATTTCCACTATATTTAGCACAGACTTTTCCTGTTTTTCTTGTCACAAAGGTAGGAAATGCATTTGGAGTCAGCAGGCTGCCAACCGGGGCCTGAGTAGGATGCCTGAGGAGCAATTCCCCTCTTCATGGCTGTTCTGCGCCGAGGAGACCAACAAACCAGGCAGCTCCTTTCCACGTGGGGCTCTTCCTCAGGGACTGCGAGCATGGGATCTTCTGTTTGCTGTGGAGAGCACAACGTACCCTGCGCCCATGAAACTGCTGTGTGATCTTGGTTACAGATGTGGTTAGAGAGGTGCTGTTTGCTTTGCTTGCTGTCTAGGATTTAGGGCTTCTTGCTTAGCTGCAGAGACTCGTGCCATGCTGAGGGCATGCTGTCTAACAGTAATATTCTGGAATATAACACGACGAAACTAATTTAAAATTTCCTCCCAGTTACCTTTTGCTACTGCTTATTATCTAAACACTTGAAAGTTTTCTACTCACTCAGCTCCGTGTTTCTTTATTTCTTTAGGCTGTGACTTGTCACCGAACCTGATGTCTCAGAAAGCCACAGATGCAGTGGATGATATCTTTCGGTCCCTCAGGGATATTGCGAGAGCTCGAATGCACATGAAACAGTTTAATTCCATACATAATGCAGGCAGCAACACCCACCAGGCAAGTGGATCTTTCTTTTCCCAATGTATGTTATTTCTCCAGCATGCTGTCAAAATTACAGCACTAATTTTGGTAATGTGCTACTCCTGTATGTGTTCTGCCCATGTGGAAGATATTTAAGTATGGATTTTATAATTGACCTAATTACCAAGAACTTCCTTCTTCATCCAAGCTCAGGCATATCCATGTCAATGTCAACAAAGGAGGAAGAAATTTGGGATTCGCTCTGCAGCACTGTGATATGCCATAAATGCCTGTGAAAGGCAGGGCTAGGTCAAGACGGTTCTGGACTAATACCTCTCCTGGCATAGCAAAGCAGGATGCCCCCGCAGCTATATTCCTGTCTATTTTCTCTCCAATCCCTACAAGTGTGAGAGGCAGTCCCATTTGTAAATGGGTGAAAAAATGCAGCTTTTGTTTCTAAAATATGCACGCATGAATGACGATATTACTATAGCTCATCAGGACTAATACACAGTGGTTCTCTCTCGCTCCATCTTCCCCAAAGTGTTTTAACTTTTTCAGTTGAAAATAGAGTTTTACAATGGAAAGCACATACAGTGATTTAGAGACAGGCCATAAAACTTGATTCTGGCCTTCAGCCAGAAAAAAAATCCTTCCAAACTCATAAGAGTGCTGTAGACCAGCAGAGGGATGTAGTTCAAATTAAGCATTGCTTTGTAAGAACAGGGATTGGGAGTGCGGCAAAATGTCTCTGGAAAACTAAGGTGGAGAAAACCTGTTACTGAAGTCTTCTAGCAGTTAGGACCAGTCTGGTGTCTGAAATGGGGAAAATTGTTAAACATTTAATACAGTTCGGGGGGTGGGGCAGTCAGATGATAAGAAAACACCCTCTGGAAGTTTCCTGGAAGTGTAATTAGCATCAGTATGTTCTTCGGATGTAACCCAGGTTGTTTGCTTAGGGCTAAGTGCTGGAACGCACCAAGGGATGTGTTAAAACCTTGCAGCCCCCTAACCTGCCTATGCGATGGATTTAATTGCTTGAATAGGACCAACCCTCCTGCTAAGGGCAGTTTCGGCAAGTTTAGAGTATCAGCAATAAGCAGGCGGTATGTTTTTTTCCATCATAAATACAGCTCTCTACGAATAGACCTGTCTTTTGACTGGCACGGCTTAATATATGGGTTGCGTGCAATCAGTTTTGTTCCTCTGAAGATGTTGTGCCCTTCCCGTGGCCGTACGCATTCCCGGCCCGGCTTAGTGCTATGGGAATGGGTTTAGCCTTAGGTGCTTTTCCACTTTATCTGGTAGGAGCTGGGAAGCCTCCATTTCTTGTTAAGACTCAAAAAAGGTTTCTATAGATTAGTAAGTGGGAATTAGTAAGTGGGAAAGCCTCTTAAAAGGACTTTTTGTAGCACTGAGGTTTATATGTCTTGCATAAAATGATGAATGTTTTCATCAGGTTATTAAACCAGTTTGTGTAGCGACCATGCAAGCGGAGGGTATTTACTTTGCCTGATACTGTAACTACTGTTCTTTTCCTTTCATCTTGATCAGAAGTATATTCCTCCATCCCTCTCTGCCCCCTTCCCTCCTTCCATCCCTCCCTCTCCTTTTCTCATTCTTTTTCTCTCTCTCTCTCTTTTTCTCTCTTCTTTTCTCCTTATAATCTTGTCTGAGGTACGTCCCATAACCACCAAGGTTCTTAACAACTGTTTTAAAAACAATTTGTGCCCACCAAAATTTAAAGTTGCTAAAAGTTTCATTATGAGTTAAAAACCAATGCAGCTATTGGGGCTTGTATAGAAGATAAAGTAAAAACTCCCTAAAAATGTAATAGGTGAATTTCAAGTCGTAAAAGATTTTGAAAATATTTTGAAAATATTTGAAACTAGCATAGCTAAAAAAAGGTAAGGGATCATAGTATCTGCCTTTTAGTAGCTGTGTAACCGAACTGAATCATTTTGAAGGGCACTGAGTTTTGGTGATGAAAATTCAGACATGCAAAATCATGGCACATTTTTAACATCTTTTCAGTACATAGTTTTGTCTGAAGTCAGATAATAATTTTCCTTTAATTTCATGCAGTAAGCCTCTCTGTTTAACTGTGATTTGATCTCTACTCCAAAAACATTTCATTCCTAATGTCTTTCTGTTCCTCATCTACGAAGATAATAAACAGACTTTCGTACATAGGACTTCATGCCTGCATGTGTATTTTCAAACAGTTGTTTATTGCGTGACTAGATTTGACACAAATCTTGGCTGGTTCTCCTAAAAGATCCTGCAGCTCATGTCTGCTGTAATTTGCTTTGTTGGCTCAATTAAAAATTATGCACGTGTTGTGAGAAGAACTAGATGAGTTGTATAAATCTTCGTTGACAGGATTGTATTCAAAAACTGTAAGTTTTGTTTCTCACTGTAAAGTCTCGATGAAAAACATTTCTTTAATTGCTCCAGAAAATTTTAGTTTCCAGCCAAGCAGCTTGATTTTTATTTTCCATCCATTTTTATGTTTATCTTGTATGATGTCTCCTGTAGATACCATCTTTACAAAATGAATGATGTTATGCTTGATTCCCTTAAGAAATCTAGGGGATGATGTATACCTGGGCTAGTCCCAAAGCAAAACAAATCTGCTAATTTGAAAGCTTCTCATTTTCTAAGAGTGTTGCACTTCCTGAAATGATTATGGTTCCATTGCAGTTTGGGCAAAGTTAAAAGCAGCAAAGCAAAGCTGCATCTGTAAATCAAGTAAAGTCATATTTTCATTAAATACCACAAGGCCCTAAAATTTTTATCTTGGAAACTTTTTCAGGATGTCAGAGTGGTTTAAACCTTGGTAAAGGAATGTGGAAATTTCTAGGCATATTCAGCACAGATTTGTAGACCCTGAAGAGGATGCAGGGTGGATCCTTTGGAAGTAGATCTTCCGGGATGCTGACCATTTGTACCCTTACGTGTTCCACTTTTCTTGGTCCCTAACTTCTCTGAAGCTCTGTCATACATGATATCAGTGGGGTTGTTTGGCCTGGTTTTGTCAAGGTTTTCCACAGGTGGAAGTATTATGTAGAGTGCCCTGGCTGTAGAAGCAGGACTAACGGGGACTCCTTACCTCTCCTCACCCATGAGGGACAAACAAGCAGGTTGGCCTCCTCCCAGCCCTGCTGATATCCAGGCTTCAGTGCTGACATGACGCCTGTGGGAAGGCAGGAGTGGTCAGTAAGCCACCCCTCCTAAAAATCCCTGTTTAAGTGTTTGTAAAATCATTACAAAGGGAATGAGATCTTCTGGGTGCACAATGGGCAACGGGGTGTCATCCCTAGTGCTATCCCTTTCTGTACTGCCTCCAAAAAGATTTCAGAGAGACTAGAAGCCCCCTTTCTTCCTTGCCCCCCTTTACTCACATAATACACATGGGGAAGAGTAAATGTGTGGCCATCTTCCTGTCTTTCCAGTTTGATGCTGTGCTGGACCATTTGCGGTCCAAGTCACAAAGACCACTGCTGCTTCGGTGATTTTTTAATTCTCTGAATGGTTTTCTTTCTAGAATAATTATTGTTGTTACCTGCAGTGGAAATAAAATGTTTAGAAGAACAGGTGCACCAAGTCTAAACAGCTTTACTCACAGTGCGTTGTTCTTTTTGTGCAGGCTTCTTACAAACCACTGCTGAAACAGGTGGTGGAAGAGATCTGTAATCCTGATCGACCTGATCCTGTTGATATTGAGTACATGTCATCAGGCCTCACCGATCTCCTTAAAACTGGATTCAGTATGTTCATGAAGGTAAACCAGGCTTCCCAAGCTCACCTGTAGATGAGATTTTCCTGAGGTCATAGCATCGTATGGTAGTAGCTGATTTTATATATTTGAGTTGATATTGTTCAGCAGAACTTCAGGGGCAGTTAGAAGAGTTAAATCCTTGCAGGAGGGCTGGGAATAGCTTGAGGCACCACGTTGCAGGTACGGCACAGATGGGTAGCACCTGCTGAACAAAACAAGGAATGGAGCAGACTGGACACCTAGATAAGGATGGTATGTCTGGGAGGAGGCAATGTGGCTTTGCTAAAGGGAACTCCTACCTCGCATAGCTTTCGGAGCTCTTCAGAGACACCCACCAAGGAAACTGATAAGCAAGTTCATATAACCTACCTGGATTTCTAAAAGGCGTTCCGCAAGGCACCTCATCAAAGGATTTTTAGGACAACGAGCAGCCTTGAGATAGGAGAGAAGTAAGTACGAAAAGTCAAGTCTCACACGGGAGGAAGGTCATCAGAGGAGCTCTGTATTCAGTGCCTTTTTATAACCTGATAAAGTTCAACTTGCAGTGGGAAGGAAGGAAGCCTGTTAGTCAGAAATTGCCTTGTGGATGCTCTTAGCATGTTTTAAGACAGTCTTTCTACAAGACCTTACTCTGCTTTACAAATTAGCCTATGCTAAGTGTTCGTTAAATGTCTACAGAGATGAAGTGTGGAGTAGCTAGCATGCTGTACGTTCAGCTCTGTCTTACTCCATATCCTGAATTCTCCATCGAAGAGTATTATGTAAGAGTATGAAGTATATTTTGGCAATAGGTACCTGTAAGCACCTGCATCTCTGCTAGTAAGAAAAATAGCCTGCTGTGAGGAATATATAACATATGAGCAAGTGAACCTTATGTAAGATGAATATTTCATAGGCATCATCACATACCTCACAAACGTGTCTGTGCTTGCTCCTTTAGTCTGAAGCCTGGCTTGTTGGCAAGTGCTCGATTATTACACGAATGAGTTTCTGACCAGCCTGTATTTCTCACACAAGAGGATCTTCTCCACTTACTGCACCACCAGCACTCTAGTTATTTCATGAGCTTCCTTATATTTTTATTTCTTCCTCAATGCCTCAATAGAAATGCCAACTCAATATAAACATGCTTTAGTAAGTGATGGACTCAAACGTGTTCATCCAGGACAGGCTTTTAAAGAGACTTCTCATCCAGAAATTGTTTCTCTGGTGGGTGTGTTTGTTTTGAAGCTTAGGGAAGGTGAAGGGAAAAGGCCTCCCTGCCACAAGGATTCCTCTTTTGACTGCTGCTGTAGAACACACGTGGTTTATGATGACCTGAGCTTGGTATCATTGATACTAAGTGCCTTGCATGGCAGTCAAGTTTCTGGTGATCAATGTGTTTTCCTTTTTCCAGATATTCAGCTAAATTAATCGGTTTCTGATTGGTCACAAATACCAGATGCATTGGTGCTGGTGTCCTGGTTGGCAGACATAGCCCTCCTGGGGCAGTAGAAGTTGTTTCTGTTGACTTTCCTCAGAGGAAAAGGCTGTGTTTTGTGATCTGCCATGAGAACAAACCTGTCCTCTGACCCACTCCTGCTTCAGTTTTAGAGTTCTATTGACCGCTGTCACCCCACTTTAACATCTCCCCTACTCCCTCTCCTCCACACAGACACGTGCACCAGTAAAGACCCCTCTAACCATCAGCATCCTGCAGAAATGCAGTAGTGGTGGGCTTAGAGCTGGAGAGAAGGCTGATGTCCAGCTGGGATGCTCAGCTAGGACAGGGAACCATTCCTCTTTCTTCTTTCAGGCTCCTTCGCTCAACGTAATGGGTTTGTTTTTTTCTTGGTTAATCTTTCTAATTGCCCGACATAACTGTCCCAATTTATGTGATGCATGGCATTTTGAACTGAAAGTTAATTTCACTTGGGGATTTTTGCAAAATTCAGATTTCATAGTAAATGCGATTCAGAGGCCTCAGAAATGTCCCAAAACAACCGAACTTTAGAAGGATCCCGGAAGATACACATTGCTTTTGTTGCAGTCCATTTCAGTTCTTCTTCTGCATCACAGAAACGAGCTGTGTTTAGCTACACACAGCCAGTTCCTTCAAAAGAGAGAGCCTTGGGTGGCTGTATTATCAAACAAAAAAAATCTTGGCAGAAACTTGCATTCTTAACACAGCCAAATATTTTGTACCCAAAGTATTGTCCTCCTTCAAAACACTTGTGCATAGCATAACAAAATTACAGATTCCAAGACCCTTTTCATTGCAATTTTAATTTAATTTAGAGTTTGCATGCCTAATAGTATTTTTAATATGCATTTCTGGAATTTGTGGTTTGAACTTTAGTCTTCTGAAAAATAATAAGTTTTATATAGGCACCATGTGTTTGGATCTAGCTTTATTTTGACTGAAGGAAATGATTTGTCAAGATATTTTCTCTTTAGTATTGCCATGAAAGTTTGTGTTTTCCGATTAATGCTCTTATACTGAGTGTCCTTTCAGTGTGTCCAATGTTATGCCTGCATGTTTATGATGAGTTTGTTGCTGCTAGATATTAGGAAAGATATTAGGAAAGAGAGGCTTTATTCAATATCAAGCTTCTGAAGTTTGAGCTCTTTTCATACGTCTTGGGTCATTCAGAAGCTTCATGAGAGGGAGTGGAGCTGTTTGCTCTGGCGACAGGGTTAAGAAGAGCAAAGATCCATGGAAAGGAATAAAATGGTAATTCCTGTATTACCTTGAAGTGCTGTAGCAGAGCGTTTTGTCAACTTTTATCATCGCTGTCTTTGCGCGTAGTTATTTCTTTAACCTTGTGTCACTGCTTAAAGCAATTATGGCATTAAACATTCTAATATTTTAGCAAGTAATAGCTCTATCTGACCTGTTTTGTAAGTAAATATTTAGGTCTTACTTAAACTCCTCATGGTGTTTGTAATAGGAATGGACTTTTTTTCATTTGAGGTTGACACTGTGTTATATGCAGATAGTAAGAAGTGAGTAGTCTGATGTGGGAAAGTGCATGAGGAAAGTCTTTGTAAGCTCTGGTGTATCCATTTAATTGGTCTGTTGGTGCAAACGGAAAAATTGCTCAATATCGCACCAGAATTGCAGGACACCCTGCTGAATTGTAGTATATATGCTATCTGTGCCATCAGTTCAGTGAAGGTGGCTGGCAAAGTGGGGGCAATTAAGAGAATAAACACCCAGCACACACATACTTAGCTGACTAATATACTGGTTTCAAACTCCCAGGGAGTGGAAGAGCTCCCTGCCTGGGGACCAGCATCGACCAGGGAGCCCTGTGTAATCACAAGCCTGGAGAGAGAGAGAGAGAGCACACCATCCCCCAGTGCTTGCCTCAAAGGGAAGAGTCTCTTCTGAAGGTTACCTGTCAGTCAGAAAGCCTGATGGAGTGGAGCTGCAGGATGAAAAACTGCCCAAAGACTAAATATAGGACAGCCACAACAAGGAAGAGAAGAAGAGCTCTACCCTTAGGAGCTGGAGCCACAGGGATCAAAGATAGCTGCCGTGGTGGTGAAAGCACAGGAACTGCGCTCTGCCCAAACACGCGTTGATGACTGCTTTCATTCTGTTGAGTGAACACTATTGAAAACCTACACTTGTGGAAGGAGAAGGGGTAGAGAGTCTAAAAAGGAGCAAATTAAACTGTTCCTGCTGTCACTTTGCAGAGCCACACATTTGGAGTGTTTCATACTCGAAGGTGGTGTGACAAGAGCAATTGCACGGGCTCTGTTGACATCGCTCCCAAAGAGTGGAGCAAGGTGTTGGCAGGGGCGTGTGTTTTGTCAAGAAAGTAAGAGTTTACTAGGAAACAGCAAAGTAATCAAACTTCTAGAAGTGGTTAAGAGGAAACTGGTGTAAAGCATCACCTTCACATTTAAAATTAAAACACATTTTTTATAGCGTATTAACTGGAGTGGAACGTTTGTGCCATTTTAATGATAATTGGGGAAAAATGAAACAAGTGTTTTGTTTGAGCTAAAGTTTCTCTATATTAGTTACAACCCAGTCATAGAAGTATTGAAAACTCTGAAGTGAAACAAGCTAAAAACTGATTTTACACTATAATGAATCTGATTTATTTTCATTGGGTGAATTGTAAAGGATTATTTGCTGGACTGGTGAAAACACAGTACTTATGATTCTTTCCATTGATGACCTCAGGCAGGCATTCTAGCATGTTTAGGCTGACTCCTTGCTTCTAGTGGGTAGTAATTTACCTCTTATTCCTTAAAGCCCCATCCGTATGTATATCCAAACTGTGCATCCACCCAAGTACTCTCCTCCCACTCTGGGGAAGGGAGGGAAGAAATGAAGAAGGAATGGAGGGAGAAGCCCTCAGACCTCATGAGAAACTCCTTTAGGAGTTCCCTGGAAACAATTAGTTTTAACTGGGCGTCAACCCATTGATTTCCTTCTCAGCTGCTACAGAAAACAGCATTCCATGAATATTTCTTTCTGAGCTTCTTCATTGGTCTTCCTCCAACAGCGCAGGGAGAAGATAACTGTTAGACCATAGGTTTGGAGCTGGACTGAGCAACTACAAATAATGCTTTCCTTCATTTTACAGGTGAATCGCCCTCATCCTGGTGATAATCCTCTTCTGATCATCTTTATGGTTGGTGGAGTGACAGTCTCCGAGGTCAAAATGGTGAAGGATCTGATAGCGGCACGCAAACCTGGTACCCAGGTAAAAACAGCTCTAAATGTACAGTACCTATCTGAACAAAGACTAAGAAAATTCATCAGGTGATGTTTCCTATAGCACTGGTACCAAACCTACACGAAGCCACAGCCACATGGACAGGAATGGTGTTAGGATTTTGCTGTGAAACGTCTGTAGGCAACAAGTGGTCAGGCACAAAGGGGACTATTTTTCGCATGTTAGAGTCAGCAATAAAAGTTCAAACTCAGGGTGGAGAGTTCAGAACAGACTGGCATTATTCTGAAGGAGCTTTCATCATGTCTCAAAAGAGTCATTTCTGGTATTCTTTATAAACAGAAACATTTGCTGTCCAGGCAGCTACAGGATCCCTGGCAGTACCTCTGCAGGGATGCTCCGAAAGAGCCTGCCAAGGGTCTGGGTACCATCTAGTGACACACCAGTGTCCTGCAGATAAGTCAATTGGCATTGCTGAGGAGCAAGGCATATTAGCCTGGATACAGCTGTACTGGTTTCTGGTCTGGGCCAGGTATCTCTGATAAATATCTGACCGCTAGATGCCCTAAGTAGCCTGAAGCAAGTGATGTGGAGGAAGCCCCAGGTCTCTGTGGCCCTGTCGGACTTTTGGAAGGAGGATGGCTGCCACGGTGAAGCCTCAATAGCATCAGTGCGGCTGGTCTTTGTCTCTGCCACTCCCTGTCAGCACAACATCTGTCATCTGAATGGAGTGGGGAGGGAGAGGAGGAGATATGGGCTGTGCTGGTATCCGAGATGTTAAAAATCATCGATAACTGTGGAGGAGCAATCAGGTATCTGCTGAGTAGTGCAGACACAGCGGGTAATCTAAAAACTGCAGAGAAGTGCTGTGTAACCAGCTGCATCGTAATCTAAGTCTAGTTTCCAGGGTGGCTTGTAAACGTCTTGTTTTCAATTCCTATGGAATGCAGTTTTGATTAGTGAGAAATCGTTAGCAAAATGGAACCAACCAAAGGCTGAGCAGCCCCTGGGTTAGACATGTGTTTTCCACGTTTTAGTTGTCTTTACAAGGCAGTCTCAAGCAGTATTTTGGAAGACGAAGTGCCATTTTTAGCGATGTTTTTTTGATCCGATAACACGTTTCTTCCCAATTAGCCTATTGCTAATCTCCTCAAAACAGCGAATAAAATTCTTTCCCATCATGAAAGGGGATTGAGTTGTGACACACTGATGGACGAGTTAATCCACACCCGAAATGTATTAATACACCCCGAAAGATAAGCAGAGGGTTAACACGTGAGTTGGTTGAGAACTATGCAGGGAGTCTTTGGACTGGCTTTCTAGAGGGACCTGAGGCTTGGCAATGGTGACATGGGATCTGGCGTTGCTTTGCTTGGGCTTAACCCCGGCAGCAGGTCACCCTCTGAGGCAGATTCCTAAAGAATTTTAAGCTTTTACTGCATCTTGCCCTTTGTCCAAATGTGCTGTGTTAGAGGTGAAAGGACGTGGGGGGAGAGGTGGGAGGAGGAAGAGAAAGAAGAAAAGAAGCAGTTGTGTAAGTCTCTGATGTAGAAAAAGTTTATGCGTTTGTTGGATTTACCTGGATTTCTGCACTATGGCTGTGAATATGTGCCACCTGTTCGGGATTATTCTCATTTCAAAAAGCCAGGCATTTGTCTAACTCGAGCCAGCGTTTAACAGAGTTTTTTTTTGTGGTGTTCATGCATCAGGGGAAAACTGGCCTCCCAAGTGCCTTCCAGTCAAACAAAGCACTGACATTTATACTAATTATTGGCTCTTGGAGAAATGGAGAGACGTGTGGGTGCAAAAATAAAGAACTGAGGAAAGTAACAGAAAAACTGACAGGACGCACTGATTACTTCAGCAGTTGTTTGGAGTTGAGGCAAATGACATTTAAATGCGGAGTAGGAGACTTGTTTCCATCCACAGAACTGCTCTGCATCTGAATTATGATTGACAAATTTATTTCTCATGGAGGAGCACAGAGGAATACGGCATTTCCTACGCATCATTTGTTTTTGGGTGGTGGTGAATAGCTCCCCTAACCTAGTGAGAAGTGTCCTATTTTCAGAGGAAGAAATTACCTTTTTTTTCCCACTTTAATCAGGAGAGTTAAAAAAGGGGAAAGAGCGTGAGTGGGTGTTTCACCCTCCCAACATCCACAACCATCTATGTGGTTGTGGCTGAGGCATGCAGACAGATAGATAAATCCCTCCAGATGCACCGTCAGATGTTAGCTGCATCCTTCCCTGCCCTCTGCTGAGGGGCAACTGCCCCTTATAGCACAGTGGGTTGGGATGGGACCTCCTGGCTCGGGATGGGACCTCCTGGCTCCTCCACCTGGGCTGCCATCAGGAGGGATAGCCCTTCAGGTGAAGCATCAAAGACAGACGCCCTGTACTGAACAAGGAGAAGAACAAGGAGAAGGTCACCAAAGGAGCTACACAGTCCTGAAGAGATCTGCTTGGAGAAGAGATGGGCATTACTTATCTGGGCAATTCCCCCCTTCTCTGTAAAAATGAAGGAACAAATATTCACATTTTTCCCCCTCAGTGAGCCCTCAGAGTTATTGGGGGGAAGGAAGTCCCACTGTATTTCACTGCATCCTTTCTCAGACGTTAAAGTTGCATCTCTCATTTTTCTCTCTGGGCTTGCCATTAGTTGCACAAATTCCCTCAGGGTTCAGTGGTGGAACCCCGAGAAAAAACAGCTTTTATCTGGCAGTGGCTATTGTTGATGTTTGGCTTGTACACCCAAAAAACTTTGGTAACATGTCCCCTCATGTTTTTCAAAATTAAGCTGCGTGATAACAAGATGAGGACATACTGTGCTATAGTCAGATTCTCACGTAACATAAGTAAGACAGTGTCAGCCTTTGGCATCTGCAAATTACAGAGTTTTTCATCCATAGGAAGGAGAAGAGATAATCAGTGTCAGTTTGCCGCAGATTGTGTGGGAGGACAAGGGAAGGGGAGAAGTGAGGGGGAGACTATCATCAGTACAGAAGGGATCTGTAGTAACTTAACTCCAGATTCCTTTCATTATTTGAAGTGAAAAGATGAAAGAGAGAACAACAAAAAAGTTGAAAAGCAGCACTACCGCACATTTAAGCCATGCGATGAAAACCACAAGCGGTTTGATAGCAACTGCAGGAAACAGACACACAGACATACTCCGTTGTTGATGCTTGTGCTTCTGCTCCTCGGATTTGCTCTGAAGAAGCAAATTCGTGTTCAAATAGGCTGGTAAGATAAATGTGCCCCCACATCCCTGCCTGCAGTCCTGACCCTCTGGACACTGCTAAGCATGGAGCTTTGTAAGAGCAGCGTCGTACAAATTTGACCCTGAGTTAGCTCCACGCAGCCGAAGCATACGGGCTTGCTCCTTGCTGACAGCTTTGCCCTGCAGAGAAGGCTTCACGCTAGGCACCTGCATACTGGTTTTCACTTAGTAAAAACAGATACCTGCCTCTAGCAGGGTGTGTATCACGGCTGTAGTGAGTGACGGTTTCATTCATCAGACCTGTCTTGCATTAAAAATTTGAACAAACGAAAGCGATAGCGTCCCGAGCGATGGCTCGAGGTTGAGCCTTGGTCCCGATGTACAGAACAGCCTGTGCCTGGCCTGAAGAGATGTTTCTGAACGGGGACTGTAGCTCCCTGCAGCAGGCCGGCAGCACTTCTGTGGTGCTCGCCTTACCTCCAACTGAGAGGAACCAGCCGTCGCTCAAACCTGTGCTCCAGGAGAGGAAACCCCAGCTTCATCAGCTGCTGCCTCCCAGTAAACACAATGGCAGTCACAACAAATCAGCAGGTAAGATGTGGGTAGAAATGAGTCAAAGTACGTGTTCATTAAGAGTGCAATGCTACCAGTCATTATGCTCCTTAAAGTGATTTAAGGACAGTTATTAGCGAGCAAGACAGTTTCACTGGGCAAGTTGTATTGCCCTGTCAGTAAACACGAGAAACACACATCCAGTCTAGCGCTGGGTGAAGCAAACAGCTTATATCCGTGGCTCGTTAGTACTGTGATCAGTCTCGGTCCCCTTCATTTTGACTTGTTGTTTCTTCTCCCCCTTCTTTCAGGTTATCGTGCTCTCCTCTGCGCTCCTGACACCACGTAGTGCTATTGAGCTGTTGTTTGCCACAGACCGTCTCCAGCCTGACGCCGATATCTGATGAGGGAGGATCTGTGGAGAAGATGAGGGCGTGCCTCGGCTGGAAACATCAAATCCCTGGTCTGTCACCCTTCCCAATAGCCTTCCAAAAAATGACGTGTCCCCTGCTGCAGTGATGGCTCCAGCTCAAACGGGGTGCAGGGGAACATGTGCAGCTTGCAGCCACCTCTTCAAAACCGCCCAGTTGTCCAGCAACAACTGCCCCCTCCTTAACGGTAGCACCGTGCGGTGCTGAATCACCCCAGCCCTGCTCTGCACGCAAGGATGAGCGCTTGTAATAATTCCCTAGAAAAGGAGCAGCTGAGGATCAGGTGATGCTGAATTTGCACTCCCTGAGCAGTACTTTTCTCTCTGGGTATTCCTAATGGTTTCGCTGGGGTTGCTTCTGGTAGGAAATGCTGCCAAGGGAGTGAAAGGCTGGCAAAATCCACCCTCTCTGTCATGCTGCCTTGCAACACGCGTGCCTTATACAGCATTAACCGCCTCTGCTCTTACTTCATCTCTGGATTGCACCACTAGAGGTGGAGGCGATGGAGCACAGCCCTGATGTAGCCGGCAGAGCAGCTCCCAGTCCGGTGATGCTCTCCCAGCGGGACCGGTAGGGGCAGAGAAGCAGAGCGCCAGACTGAAGGGCTGGGTTACGTACGTGGTTGCCTCTCTCTCAGCTACCCCTTTGCCGCTCTAGTTTCTCCACCCACAGTCCCGGGAGAAAAGGCTGTTTCTGATGGCACACTTCTCTGTAGGTTTACGCAGGAGGACATATGGGCTGTGACGGTTTGGTGATAACCCTGGAAGAATCCTCCCCTCACATGCATTTAAAAAAGAAAAAGAGAGAAAAAAAAAGCATGATCCCATTTTCAAGAGGCCGCAGCGACAGATTCTTTCTTAAGCTACATTTCTGAACAGCGTGATTAGAGAACAGCTTTTATTTTTAATTTATGATCATGAAAGAGCTGCTATCAAATTCAGTTATGTAATTTTTCCTTATAAAACTTGGATACAATCTGTGATATAAAACCAGCAGCCAGTAGAGATTGTGATTGCGTACAGCACCAAGGCTTCCGAATTGCAATATAAAATGGTGGCGCTCTAAAGCTGCATCCTGTTGCTTCATCCAAGGGATGCTAAGGCTACTGCTTACACTGAGATGAGAATGTGAAATTATAAGTGACATTCACTCTATCATAGCATTCCTTATTATGCCAAAGGAATAGATTAAATGGGAAGCAGCTTTTTAACCTTTGTTCACTAGCTAGCTTAAGTTCTCTTAAATGTTTATAATGGTCTTCAGAAAAGGGTGCATTTTGATTTAAATTCACTTTTGAGTGGCTGGAAGGAAACAATGGACCGATTATAAAGCATGGACAATGTTGCCTCTATGGAAGAGAGATTTATAAGAATGACTATAGAATGGAACTTTGTGCTATAAAAAATGAGAAATATTATGAGATCGCAATGTTAAAAGCTCCAGAAATAGTTTGAACAGAGCAACTGGAAAGCAAATAGCCAGTCTCTGGGTTTCTTTTCTGTCCTTCTGTACTGTTTAATCATAGAATATGGATGTTTTGTAAATTCTGTAATCAATAAAGCAATGCTCTTACAATGCCAAACCTCATGCCTCTTCTCCTTCTCTCCTAGTACACAGGGCTACACATGCCAGGGCTGCGTATTCCTGAGACGCCCTTTTCTTTTGCACTATTCGTTGCCCCTAAGAATCTAGACCTTCTGTCCTGGGAGGTGTCCTGGAGGGGTTTCCACATGCTGTTGGTAGCAGAAAGGCTGTCCTGCATCCAGTGGCCATTGCTGGCCAGTGAGTTCAGGTACTCAGACCTCTGAGATGCTGCTGTTTCCTGAGATGATGGAGCCTGACAGCTGTGGTCTTCTCTCCCTCACCTGTCTTTCGTCAGATTCTCGGGTATCTGACTTGGCCATCTGGGGACATATTACATAGGATAATGAGAAGGGGGTGAGTTTAAGCAGACACTGCTGCTCTTGCATTTCCTCTATGTCAAGCAGCTCCTCTTACTGAGGCAAAAACTAGTTTCCCAAGTCATCATCCTCCCCACAACACACACACACACACTTTGGCGGAATCTGTTCAGCCAGTGGGGCCACAGCCATGGCAATGGATGCTGGGACTCGGCCACTGTCTCACACTCAGGAGCTGAAGAGATGAAAGGAGATGGTCACAAGAGCCTGCTCCTCTTCTAGACCAAGACTGGAGTAGAGCCTTTTCAGTGACCCCAGTGTAATGGTGAGCTCCTTATTTGTAGGCTGTAGCTTTAGCAGCCACACGTAGCCCGCGCTCAGGGAAAAGGCCAGGGGGTGAGAGGTCTCCCGCCAGTCGCACTTGAGCAGGAACAGCACGGAAAAGACTTTGCTTGGGCAGGTGCAGGAGCACATCTAAGCCCTCTGCGTGTGGCACCAAGCAACACTCCAAAGGTATGAGGAGGAGAAAACACAAGGCCACCCTTGGCAAATGGGTTTACTACTGTATTAATAAGCTCAGCAGTATTTGGTAACAGGCTCTGACTGAAGGGTCAAGCTCAACTTTGTTCCTAAGTCTCATCCTAAGTCACTTAGCTAGTAGCTCATGGTCAAAAAGACTATCATCGGCAGGACCTTGTCAGGGTTTCCCTGCACCAGGTATTACTGCTGCACGCTGACCAGGCGAGCCTGTGTGGCTGTCACCCTGGGCCCAGCACAAACCTCCTCCTCAGGCAGGCTCTCACTAAAGCTACTTTAAGCATGAGTAAAATGATTGGAGACTTGTAGCAATTTGATTAAGTTCTCCATTGTCATATAACTCAATATATAAAGCTGCTTGCTTTTTTTTTTTTTTTTAAGAAGAAATCAGAAGTTACTTAAAAGATGCAGCATTTTTCCAGATTTTGACCTACCTTACATCACTGTTTTCTTACTGGAGGGTTTTTTTTTGACAAGGGAAGATAAAGAATCCTATTTTAATTTGAAAGGTCTCTGCCTTATTTAGTTCCTCTCCTAAAAGAATTTCTCAGAAGGAAGTTGTAAAGCAGTTGTGAGAGCTCCCCCCCTGTGGTTTATGCTAATAAAGCAACAGTAGAGGCAGGAAAGGCCTTCTGACTCTTTCTGCAGTGTATGTTAACTACCTTGAGACTACTGCTTCGGCCAACCCTTTCACTGGTTATTGCCCGTTGTTTCTCCCCCGTGAAGAACACACAGGAAAGCATGCAATTCAAAAATTTAATGTTGAACCAGGCAGTAAGAAGGAAAAGTCCACTCCCCATGAGGAGTAACTGTACACAAAATAAATAAGTTAAAGTTTAAACAAAAGCACAACTGGCTTTTTAAAGTGCATGTGTATAAGGCCTTTAGCCTGTGAACTCCATTGGCTCAATGTAAAAAAAAAAAAAAAAACTTTATATATATGTCTGCCACACATATTTAAGGATGATCAGGGACTGGCTCAGCTCAGAACAAGCCACCAGCTTCATTGCCTGGAGCCAGCTGTGTTTCACACCGAGCTGAATCACAGCCGCGTCCCTTCTGTGCCTATTGCACGGAGAGACTGGCAGCTAGAACGGACTATCACTCCCACTCCACGCTCATGCCTCAAAAGCTCCATGTTGGATCATTTAGTCTGGACAGTTTTGGGTTGGGTTGTTTTGGTTTTTTTTTTTTCAGATAGTAAGAAAACCCACAAGCTATTTGTAGTCAGGTATGTTTACACCCTGTGGACAACAGTTTCGCATACAAAGGGTCTGGTCAAGTTGTCAGCAATAGCTAGTAAAAAAATAAAGGACCATTGTTTACAATCTTGATACCCAGTTGTGTCCACTTATTTTACAGTTACTTTACAGAATGATTTCATGTTTGCTTATTTGTTTTGAAATACATGGGAAATGAACAGTTCTACTGTGCAATAAAATTAAACAGATACATCATGCTGTCCTTCATCCAAGTGAAAACAAGACCCAAGTGGTTACTTCTGAACAGTGAAGGGCAGTTCAGGCTGTTTCCGTGCTCAAGTACAAGAAGTTGAGTTACAGCGAAAAGGTTGTTTCTGCACAAGCATTAAGTCAAATCTGTCCCGTTGGAGAAGAGGCAAACTGAAGACTTGTTTCAGTTACTGGGAAGTTCCTTTTCCAAATGAAAATACTCGTTCTACAAGTCACATCCTAGAACCACCTCGAGTTTGGGCTTTTTTTTTTTTCCTCGTTCCCCCTTTTCCAATCTGCCACTGTTCCTTTTTTAAGCAACTGCTTCTTTCTACAGCCATGCAGAGACCATCTGAACCATCCTTCTTTCACAACGCCTTGGACTCTAGACATACCACTGTTAAACACTCCAGGTTTTGATCTCAGACTAAACATTGGGAGGACCAATAGCTCTGCCGTCAAACAGAAGTGACAGTCCTCACTTTGGCAGACAAAGCTTGCTTAAACCTCCTCTTCAGATCCTGCATGTTGGGCGATTTTGGCCGTGGAATAAGGGAGGTTCGCCTTCTCTCGGGGGTGCTGGTTGTTTGCTGTTTACTGACTTCTTTACAGAGGAGGTGGAAGGCATTGAAGACATCGTTATAGTTTTCACTGACAGACACTTCGTAGAAAGTACAGCCCAGCATGTTGGCCAGCTGAAGTCCATGCTGAGGCTCCACCTCTTTGATGTGCAAGAGATCGGCTTTGTTGGCTATGATGACAACAGGGACTGCGTTTCCTGGGTGCAACTGTCGAACGTGATGGTAAAGGTGACTGAGTAGTTCATAGCTCTTATAGTCTGTGATGGAGAAGACAATCACCAGGGCGTCTGCCCAGCGAATGCATCTGTTCAGCTGCTCATTACAATCCAGACTGTGTTCATGGATCTGAAAAATTAGTGGTCTCAAATTAGATAGCTGCAGTCATAAAAGATTAAAGGAACCTGTCTTTAAGAGTCCGTAAAGCCAACTAGCATTTTACAGCTTCAGACATATATATTTGCATTTCACATTGTAACTACAAACTTAATCTGAGCGCGGCGAATAAATGCATGTTGATTCAGCTGCAAAAAGCTGGAATTTAACACTGGAGTTTGCTATACTCAAATGGAAAATTGACCTGAGTAGTTCTGCATGCAGAGAAAGACTTTGTAGTTCCACAGAATGGGAAATTAACTGGCTAGACAGTAAGTCTGGGGAAGCAAAGATATGAGCTGGAAGCATTTAGACCTGGAGTGTTGCCCAGTTCAAAAAGGCAACAATCCAGCATTACTCAGGTCTATACATTCAAAACTAACTTGTGACACACTAATGAGCACAGCCACAGTACAGCAGGCTTTGCTTTCTGTCACACACATTTATAAAACTTGTTGGGCAGTGGTCACAACGTTTTCTTCCACATGTACCTTATTAGACACAAAACCAAAAATAATTCTGTGCAAATGTTCCCAATATACAGGAACCAGGCACTTCAGTAATTCAGCCACGCAAAAGTAACGGGCCTCCAATGCACAAATGATCCATCAAAACAGCGAGTTGTTTTCTTTTACCAGCATACTACAGGCACGCAACACGTCTGGCTTCACTGGTTCTGAGAGAAGTTACCCCCTCTCCCACACAGAACACCGAACTCTGAAACAGACCGTTAACAAGATGCTGCACGCAGAGGGACACAGGCATGCGCAGATTTAGAGCCGCTTTGGCGAACCGCATGGCTGCGCCTCGCTCACCTGAACTCCTGGAGTATCTTGCACTTGAATAGCCAACATCTCTCCATCTATCTGGATGTGCCTGCTGTAGAGATTACCTGGGAAAACCACCAACAGGTTCACAAGCGCACCCACCGCCGCCCCACAAAGAGACAAATGATGCTTCTGCTGCCCATTAGTTGTGCAAGAAAAGTTGTATGGCCATTTATGAGGAGAGGGACCAGCGTTACAAGTTTTGGGGTTTTTTTGGTTTTTTTTTTATGTGGAACAGCACATAAACTGATGACTTTACTAGAAGCCTGGGATTTAATCTTGCATTGACTTGTTTGGAGCTTGGCATTTAACATTGTGTAACTTGGAACTTAATCACTCCTTAAAGACTGTCTTAACTTAGATGCAAAAGGTAAGTGTGCAAAATAACCAGTTATTACAGAAAGGCAATTTTCTTGTCATTCACAATTTCTGCACTTAAACCATTTTTCTAAAGAGCTCTCTGCCGGCTGACCTATTTGTTGTTTTAGGGTTTTTTTTTTTTCATTTGTTTGGCTTTTTTCACTTTGTTTCTTGAACAGAATGCTGTATATTTTACCTTCACACTAGTTAGACTTCTCACTGTACTACACTCAAGTACATCCCATCACCTCTTCTCTTTCCCCATTCCCGGCACTGCCGGGATCATTTAGCGGCTGGCACTCAGTTTGCCAAGGAGAACGTAATATTAGGTTTGCAGGACGGGTTTTTTTGCTTTAGCTAAAAGACTCCTTCAAGGAGGGGGGACGTTCTCACCACGTAGCGTGAATCCTGCTGCAGAGCAGAGCCGCAGCGCAACACGGACGGCGCTTTTCCCGGGAGAGAGATGCGCCTTTCCCAGGGCTGCGCAGGGAACAAGCTTTAACCGCTTTGCCCCGGTAAAAACACCCCTGCGAGGCGCCGACAGCCCCGGGTTTTAAGGTTCCCCCCCCCCCCTTTTCAGCT
>VZSZ01000219.1:6471-29827 GCA_013398815.1 Ibidorhyncha struthersii
AAAAAAAACAGGGAAAAAAACTGTTCCTAAATTTCTCACAAAAAAATAATTGAACTAAATTGCTTGTGCCATTTCATTAACCTAAAAAAAAGTAAATAAACACAAGTTTTAGATGCACCAAAGAAAAAGATTTTTTTTTGCAATTACTTCCTTCATTCAGTCAAGGTAGTAGCCTCAGAAAAATCTGGGTACTGCCTTCTTACATTACCTGCCCTTTTGATTGAACTGCTAATCTTCAAAACCTGAATCAGGAATAAATTTTGTAACATCTACGTAAAGGTACAGTAGCTGTGCTGAGCACCTGAGAACCTATCATTCCTGAGGCAGGGTGTACTGTGGAGCAGACTCGCTATGAGGAACACATTTTGTGGGATATTGGGGGAAAAAAGGATGGACAGGGAAGGCTGTAAAAAGAAACTAACCAAAAAAAAAATACATCTTAAAAAAACTTTAGTCATTCTAGCACTGATTTTCAAACCTAGTGTCATTAATTTAATTCTTCCATATGCCATGCTGAAAGCTTCAACATTGCTCATACCAATAATTAGACGCTGGATAAAAATATTCTTTTTTCTTTTTTTTTCTTCCCATTTCAGGTAATTTGTTTCTGGCTCCTTATGTGTTTATTGAAAGTAATTCGTATTAGTCATTTCAGCTCTTGCCCTGTGTGTATGTTTTTCTTCAAACGGCCACTTAACTTGAGTTTAGCCTTGACCTCTTTATGTGATTTTAGTATTTCATTTATCTAGCTGCAATGAATCTTGTGATAAAAGGGACAGGGCCTGCAGAAATATAAGATTTTATGAACTCCAAACAGAATACACATACTCTAGCTTGCAACAAATTGTCATTTTCATCAGGGTTAGGAACTGAGCTTGAAGTTAAGAATTTCATGACCTTTGGCAATATTCTTCAGTGATTTTTCTCAGTGGAAGTGATATATTTGAGATATTTTGTGCGCTGTGTTTTTATATGGCAAATATTTTGTGTATTTCATTTTTGAAGACTTTAAGACAGCTTGTATGAATCTACATATGAAAGTTATAGCTGTAAAGTAGTAAAAAGTTATGGATGATCACTTGAAATTTTATAGTATCAGGTAGTGTCCTGGAAATATTATTGTTGCATGACTCTTACTGAATCTTCAAAGCATCCTGTCAGGAGTCTTGACAACTATTGATGATGAAGTCTTTGGGAAAGGGCTATTTCCAGTGTTCAGTATGATGAAGCCCAGGTTCTGTCCAGTGTGTCTCTATGTTACTGTAATAATGTGTTTAAAAAAACCCTGTCTTTGTAAATGTTGTGTATCTAGAAGTATATATAACAATAGTTTAAAAGTTCCCTTTAGAATGGTCACCCTTTGTCTTAGCAGAAAAAGTGTCATGCACTTTAAGTCACACAACACCTTGTGGCGATATTCTGAAAGATATAAATTTAAGAAAGAACTTGTGTGAATGACATTATAGCCAGGGCCAAGCACGAAGCAGAAGGGCTGACAAATGCCATGCCTGTACCACGTTACTTGGTGCAGAAGAATCTTGTTTCTTCTTGCTCCTCCTGGCCCACCCAGCCAACTATGTTGCTTCTCACTGAGTTTATTCTGTCTCTTTGTGAGAGGATGTCATGGTCTGTCCACTCAGTTCAAACCAGCTAATTGCTCATAACCAAAAAAAAGTTCTTTCAGCTCCAAAGACAGAGGTTTGCACTTTAGGTCTTATTATGTAGATTCAAGAGAAAATGGTGTGTGGGAAATTAATTCAGAATCCAGAGGAAGAGAAAGCAAGATATCGGTGAGTAAGAACCTTAAGTTTAAGACTTAAAAATTGGGTAGGAACAAGGAAAAATGAGAGCATAAAACAGAAACAAGATTATGCCTGGGACATAAGGAAGGGGAGAAGAGGTAAGTGAATAAATGAGTAGGAAATGGAACTTGTATAAAAAAACTGAGTAGTGTCATATAGTGATAAATGCCTTAAAAATGAGCATAGACCAGAGATTACCCAGTTAGACAAGTAAGGAAAAGGCTGATGCAGGGATCCAGGTCAGGAAGCTGTGATGAGATCTGAGCAGAGATGAGTTGAATGTGAGCCCGCTCAACCAAACCACCAATACTTCTTGGAGACTGAGTTGAATTTGGAATGAGCTCCAAACCTCAAGTTTTTCATTTTGGTTCCAAAATAAGATTTAGCAATTCTAAACAGGAAAGCATTTATTTTCTTCACTACCTCAACCAGAGAAAAGTCAAAATGTGGAGGCCAGAGTGGGGGGATGTTGAAGGAAAGATGGTCAGTAGGAAAACAGAATGATTTGGTAGAAACTGCAAGTAGAAAGGGTCAAAATGAGAAACCTCTGTGGGAACGAAGGCAGTAACAGGCCACTAAATTATGAATGGAGAGAAAGAGGCAAATGTTATGTTAAAGAAACTGGACTTCCTGTGCTTTTAAGTTGTGGTCATAGCAAAATCTGGACTTACTAAATAGGTTGCATTTTCCTTGTAGGGTTCCACGACATAAATAAAATGACACATGTAACATGCCACTCTGAAATGTGAAATTATTGTAGAATGAGAATTTGAACAATGAGAAACAGCTTCCACTTCCACTTGAAATTTCCTGTGTAAAAAGGTCTTAAGTTTTGCCTTAGTTTTGTCTTCTTTAACAGTTACATATAAATAGGCCAAACAGTCATAATCAAAGTTTCTTGTTTCATAAACTTCAGCATCTTCACATATGCAAAATTTGTAAAGTAGGGTGAAGGAAGAATTATACATTAAGATTTTTATTTATAGAAATATCAATATCATCACTTAAAGGACCAAAAGAATTTTCCCCTGATGACATCAAAGAAGCGGATCTTCAAAGAGAAAGAGAATTCCTATATGTAGTAAAACCGAGGAAATCCCAATTCTTAGCTCACAGAGCCTGGTACAGTTCAGCAGAGTTATGCTAATTTAAAATAGTGAGAAACTGGTCATTGATTTCTCTTTCCCTTTGCAGTTTTCTGTCCTGTAAGAATTACAGAAAAGTACATTACTGTTGAAAAATACATTAACCCCTACTGAAGTATGCATTTTATGACATTTAACTAAGCTTGTGGAAGTCCCACCTTGTAATATAATAAAAACTACTGCCTGTTCTGCATTTGCCATCCATAAATCTCAAACCACCTTTCTGGAGGGCAGTATCATTGCCTTTTGACAGATGGTGAGGCTAAGGAGAAATAATATAAAGCAAGTTACCCAAGATCACCCCCAAAAAACAACAGCTTCCCCCGCTTCTCTGATTGGGAATCGTATCAGAAAAAATATGGGGCAAGGCTGCGGGGGTACTCTGAAGCCTTTCTGTCTGCAGAATTATTTAGAGGATTTCGGTAACTTTGTGGTGGAGGTAGAGAGTGATATGTGCAAGTCTGGACTGAGAAAAAGGCTCTGCTGTCCTATACACTCTAGACCCATCCAGTTAGTCTGGATTTCAGCCACTTTCACAGAAAAGAAATACGTTTAATGGAGGCTACTGAAGGAGGAGGAGGGGGAGGATTAGATACATGAATCCTAAAACATACTAACCTACTTTTATACTTTTTCACTCTTAAATCTGAGCTTTGGGTTTCTTCATGCAACTGGTTTGTGGCAAGAGCACAGCAACTCAAGTTTATCAGCACTGCTAAGAAGCACGGTAATAAGTCACTACAGAAATATTTATTACCTACCAGTAACCACTGGTAATTGCTGAAAAAACAACCTGAAAGACATGTCTATGCTCTTGCTGGAACGACACACCATGATGTAATTCCCTAAGCACCTCCACTAGGAGACAGTAGTAAAAACTTATGAACATGTTCTCCCTGTTAACATTCTTTCCTTCTCTCTTTAATATAGCTGAAAAAAACAGCAGTGTGCACCCATAAATTCTCTACAAAACAAAATCAGTTGTTTCAAGTGGGCACAGCAATGCAGAAGGACATTTTAGAAAGTCCTGTAATCTATAAGCATACTGCAATTTTTTCACATTCTGTTGTCAAGGAGTTTAATTCACAAATGCTTTTGTCATTAAGTGTTTAAAGGCATTAATACAGAAATGGATCCAATCCTGCCAACTGCTGTGGATATAAAAGTTTCTGATGGAATAATGCTAAGCCCCTGTTTTGGGTAATATTCACCCAATATTTGAGAAAGCTCTAAACAACTTAATACATCTTTTGCAGCAGTAAGAAATGACTAAAATTTAGGTTGAGGTTTTGCCAGATGCTGTAAGCCAATGTTGCAGCTCACCGCTGCCAAAAGGGAAGCCCCACTGCCTCCAGCCCACATCTCCTCCCTCCTGCCCCATTCAGGAGACGAGGAGTAATGGCACCTCCTGGTTTCAGCACTGTCAAACTACCAGATTGGCCAAGATTTGGGCGAAATCTCAGGTTCAGAACCTGGTCTGTTATCTTTCATAGGCAAACTGTTGTCCTAACAGGGCAAGGAGGCTTTAATTAACAACCCTTCTCCCTCCTCTACTCCCCGCACAGCACATTTAGCAATTCCCAACTCATCTGGCTAGTTTCAAACCCATATTTACACCAACTGGTTAGTTTTGTTCTATTATCTCGCAGACCATTTACACCATCTGGTTTTCCTCTAGCATGTCCTAGACCTCTGACCCCAGTGATCTCTACATTTGAAGTTCGTCCGTGTCTGAAGTAACTGTTTTTAGATGTGACAATCACAATTATCACTCGCTGGTGTGGGCATGGTCCCAGATCAGGCAATGTGGTTCCGTGATGCCTATGCATCTTCTCCCCTCCACCACCTCCTGTCACATATGAGTCAGGGCTCTACAATCCCTGGCATACATGATGCAGTGTTAGTGAATATTCACATTTTGTAACCACAAAAGGAATCTTGAATTCTAGTGCAATTTATTTCTCCTACACTATTTATCTAACTACAAAATTGTAATCCTTTTTCCAGGAACAGTCTTGCAATAGAGAATGCCTGGGTTTGATTTCTAGGGATTCTTGCTAAAATTCTTCTGTGACACCATCTCAGACCCCTACCCAGAAACCCGGGAAAATAAATTGCCCTGTCTGGGTGTTCAGAATAAGAAGTACTTCCACATTTAAAAGCCATAAGTTTGCATAAAGGGAGTTAAATGAAAAGAGTTTTATCTGGGGGGAGACCCTTTAGAACATTATCTTGGGAAACCTAGGTAATTAACAGAAGGTGAGACTGCTGTCCCCAAGGCCCAGCCCTGGACCTGAACTCTTCCTACAGCAGCAAGGGGCGGCCAAGGTTATGGGCACTGTCCTCCCCCCCTCCAGTTACATTCAACTCACACAACTCATTATCCAGGCTCAGAAACCAATCCGAGAGCAGCTTAAATCTCCTGGCACAAGTCAGAGGCACTCAGTTTGTAGTAGTGTGTGGGCTGTATAGGGTCCTCAAGGACAGGTTGTTGTGTCGTAGGCAGCTTGGGAGCAGTCAGGGGGTGGGACAAATTATTCTGGCAATGTAGCAGTCTGCTCCCCAACAACCTATTTTTCCTCCCTTACAACTTTCTGCATTCTTCTCCCCATTAAGTCATCACTTCTGAAAAAAACACACAGATTTGCAGGACATAAACGCACTCATTCAGTATGTAACCTGCAATTCTTATACTGCTAGACCGAGCTTGATCTAACGCACACACAGAGTAACTTGCATAGAGGTAGCGGGGAGATATGTCATGTAGGCATCTCCAGGACTGGTTTCAGGGAGTGAACACCAAGCCTATAAGGCTGGCAGCACCTTTTTAAGGGTTGTGGAGTTTCTGTGAGCTTTTCTACCCATCCTTAATAAAAAGACCAGGCTCCTCTTGCCAGAGAGGAGGTGTCAACGAAATCCCTAGGTTGATAGCTGCTCCAGGTGAGCTCCACCATTCCACAGCCAACTCACTGAGCATCTTCCACTTGCCACCTTGTCTCCTCTTGCCTTCCCATTACATGCCACCAATCTGCTGCCAGAGCATCAGTCACCCCTGCAATACCAGTAGTCCAATGGGGCAGTTCTTACAATTTGTTGAGATTTTTTAGAGAGAAATAAGAGACATCCTATGAGAAATATTGACCGAATTTCAGTTTTTTTGACCAAGACACTTGAATCATTTAGTTTGTTGAGATGCAGGCTGTTTCCTGAATCATTTCACTAAAGGGAGTATATAGGCCCAGTTTCTAGAAATGTTCTGTTCTTTTTTTTTATTTTTAGTTTTTATTCTGCCTACATTTTCCTGAAGAAGAAATTTTTTACATCCTGTAACTCAGGTAAATCTCAATATAATTATATGTGAAGGAAAAGCCCTTTTCTAGCCCTGGAGCTTTCTTTCGCTGAAAATCAAAGTTTTTTTTTTGCCAAAAAGAAAAAAGTGAGAATATTTCCATACAAGGTCACAGTTACCTAAATAAATCACAGCCAGCTTCATGCTCCAGACTCTATTTATATTTTGAGCCAGGGAACATCTGTTTAATAGTGGGTGGTCATGTAGCAGTTTCATAGATAACAGAGCCATCCTAACACTCTTGGAGATGTCAGGAAGGGACTTATCCACAAATCAGTGAGTTGTAGAGGTGTAAATTGAAGGAGAATCAACCCCACCATTCTGGAAGCTTCTCTTCTTAGAAGCCACATAAAACTATATGCCAGGCACTACATGGCAAAAGACAGATTTCCCAGGAAAATCCTTATTTAAAATACAAAGGACAAGCCAGAACCCTATGGCAGTTCGTCAATAATAGCTGCAGTAATTTCTGCATAAATAGATGAGAAAGACTAAAGATATGTGAATGCCTTCACAAGGTATCAGAGTGCTGTCTCCCAGTGAATCTCAGTGGCTGGATGAGGAGCACAGAGAAGGCACAGACCTTGCTAGTTTCTACCTGTACTTTACACAAGTGAACTGAGAATGTCATCCTCAGCACCCAGGATGCTGAGTCAGATGCCACAGGAGATGGGAGAAGAAGTCATTGTTGAATGCCTCCTTCTGTGTATCTGAGGTGCCTCATTTATAAGTTAGATTAAATATCTTCTTTCATTTAAATTCTTTCCCTGAAAGTGTATGTCTACTGATTTCATTTCAGAAGGTCATAGAAGGCAGGAGGAGGGCAGAAATAATGCCTGTAACAGTGCTGCCTTTCACTCTAAAATATTTCTGTCAAAACCCTCTTCTGGAATATAAATATCCTGATCCTTGGTCTCATCCTTTCTTTTCCTGAGGGGATCAAATCCAGCTCTGCCTCCTGTCAAAGACTGTTTGTGTAATTTTCATTAATCTGCCTTTGAATAAATAGTCTGTAGTAAATAGGAAAAGAGACATTTTCCATCTCTGTTGCCTCAGGTGAATGTTTCAGCTACCAGGCTAAACAGTGTAGTTCTCCAACGCTAAAACTGAGCCAGGGAATCCTTTCCTATCTCATGAAAAGTGAAGGCATTGAAAGCATCTAATTCCAGCAAGCCTGTTGCTATTAGCTAGACAGTAGGGTTGTGCATTAGAATCCATTTGGCTGTCTTTGAAACTTGGGAGTCCATTTTGTACAAGGCGACTCCATGAGCAGTCTGACAAAATGCTTCTATATTGAAGGTGACCCCTCACTTCCAAGGATCCCGAAAATTTAGGCATGGAAAGGACAACAAACTGTTCAGTGTTGTGAGATCTGAGACATTTTGCTACTGCCAGGCTCAGAATTTAAGACTTTTGATGAACTTTAAATGTAGATGTCTTGTAACTTTAGGTATAGACGACTCCTGTGTACGAATTTCAAGGCTCATTAATCCCTAACTCTTGCTTCATTTCTTTTGTGTGACTAAGAAACATTGTTAAGAGAGAAGTGCATGCCAACAGTCTAGCTTCTTAAACAGGGGGAGCAGCAAAAAATACATTCTTGTGAAACACCCGTTGTGCTAAAACAATTCTATGACATGGAAAAGAAAAGAACTTTGCTATGAAAAGGAAAATATTTGCCCATTTTTTATATTTCCTTTGCTGTTTGAGTTACCTGGATGTGAATGGGCCTTATTGAAAAATTAATAACAAGAGCTTACATGGGGAATATCCATAGGATTTTGTATATAAACCATTCTTGTCTAAAGGGCCTGATAAAACAGCTGGTAGATATTAAGGACCAGCATTCCCTATACACAATAAATAAGTACTATAGTATCCTATAATGGTATCCTAGAATACTATAGTAGTATTGTTTTGGGCTGCATGACCATAATCTCAGTTCTTATAAAACATCATAACTCTACTGATCAATGCTAATTTAAACTGGTTGAGGATCAGACATGCAGAGGGGGGTATTTACCTTAGTTAACTCAAATCTGAAATGCCATCCACACTAACCAATAGAAACAGGATGTGATTTGTTCGACATTTTTTAAACACCTACATAGGCTCAGACTTGCTGTCTTCTAGCAGTGCCTGTTTCTCACCACTGACCACAAAGGTGTCCCAGAGTGATCAACTCAGATGTAAGCATCTGCTCTGAGATGTCTTTCACTGTTAGTGGAAAAAACTGCAGTAGAAATTCACTGAGGGAACTGTATTAGACTCATCATTTCTGAGTAGAAGTCTGGCAAAAGGTGGGTAAGTGTTATTCAAGTTCTGCTTAAAGCCTCAAAGTAGACAGCCGGTGCACACATGAGCTCACACATGGGAGCTCTGCACTTGAGATCATTTCAGTACTATACAAGTAGCCCTTCTCTCCTGTCTGTGTAGGAGTTTAACGTGTACTATTACAAACCATTGTTGTGATAACAGGGATTCTCCAACCATCTGCCATAGCCAAGTTTCAATAACCTGGGAGAGGCAGCATGACAAAATCACCCCTGACGTAGACTGGTGCGGTTATACTGGGGCTGATTTTGGCCCTATGCATGTCAGACAGAAGTTTATAATAAGGATTCCTTGTTCACTTCTCTGATAATCTGCTTCAAGTGTTCTCAAAAATAACTGCTAACGGCAGATTCACTCCCACCGCTCAGCTTCTCTTTTTCTTTTAAACTGAACCAGACCTGACAGACAATGTAAAAGCCTCAAAGCAACTCTAATCCATTTCCAAAAGATGCCTCAGACCGTACGGTAGCCCAGGATTCTGTTTTGAATAAACCCATGTTCATGCTCTTTGCAACTGGGTATTTCTCATGTAAGTGCCTGCAAGGAGGAGGAGGGGAAAGAGGCTCATTAATAATCATGATGGTTTCAGTATTGCATAACTCGGTCGATTTGATCATCCCCTGCGCTTTATCAGGTTTGTTTTATTGCAGTTTGCTTGTGTCTGTACAGTTCCCATTTTGGGGAGCTTGAGTTCCTGGGAGCTTTCATGCTATCCCCACTTCTAGCACTGTAAAACGGCGGCCTGCTGTTTTAATCACGCCTCTCTTTTTCCAGTGTTGTTTGCGCCCTGGTACAACCCATCTGCCTTGAATCTAGTGCTCCACTGGGGCTGCACACATCTGCCAGCCAGACTACCTTCGTACACAATTACTCAATCCACCGTAAGGCTCTTTAATAGGAAACAAGTGTGACAACGGCAAGCCCTTTTTTCTCTCGCTCTCCCTCTCTCTTTCCCTCTCTCCCCCTCTCTCTTTTTATTTTTTTTTTTCCTTAAACCACATAGTCAAACCGCCCTAATAGAGATGAAGCTTGATAGATCCACCCAGGTGTAGGTGAAATGGTAGAGCCTCAAGCGTAATAGATGCTGTGCTCTTGTGCTGAAGTTCAGCACAGTGTCCTGAAGGGTTGTCTAGCAGCAGGGAGATGGGTCGCTCTTTGCACAGTTAAAAAGTCAATGAGCTTCCTCCAGCTTACATGTATGACTAATTTAGAAAGCAACCTGGATCTAGGTGAGCGCTGCAGAACTGTCTCTTCTCTTCAGTGCACGGACAAAGCACAGCACACAGTAAGTGGAAAATTTGCGTTTACTTATTTTACTTGGGAATTAATTAACTGTGTTTACTTTTGAGTGAATCCTCTAAAGGCTGGTGCAGAAATGAAGCAGAATAATGTTTGCATGCAGATCCCCTCTGTATTTCTTCTTGTTTCATTTTACACTGTGCCCTTGTCCTGCCACTTCAGTCTGATTGCTCAGACCATACAGCCTGTCTGAAGCAGCTTTCTTATCTAAAACTGAGCTATACAATGATATCAGTAACACATAGGTCCATTTCTCTGTTAAGATATGCGTCTGTACAGTATCTGCTTACTGACCAGAAGAAGGCTTTAATCATTTCTGTTATAAAATTCATAAATGAAAATTCTTAAATTAAACAAGTAAAATACTCTAAACTTCTTTTTTTTGTTTGGGTTTGTTTGTTGTTTTTTTGGGGGGGGGAGTGAGCAGGGGGAATGGAGGAAGTAAGAATTAGAAATGTTAAGCACTAAAAATGAAAAGTAATTTAACGTGAAAAAGAAAGCTGCCTTATTTTGTTTATCAAACCATTGATTCAAACATACTGAGACTGCTGCCAAACTATAAACTAACAAACTGTATCAACTACAGTGATAGTAAAGCTTGAAACAAAAAAAAAAGAAGGTCGCTTGTCTAAAATGCAAGAGGCATATTAGAACCAGATGTATAGAATCTCAACTTTGACTCCTCAGTCTTTCATGCTTGGTTTAAAGCAGCCTTAAAATTGCCTTTACTTTGCATTTACAACTTCGGATTCGCTGTTAAACTGTGCTTGAACTTGAAGTCAAGATTTGATCTTAGCACACACATATTCTTCGAGCCTCCTACCAGAGTTTTACTTTGCTATTGGGAGTCTGTTTACTACTATACCATATATCCTGAAGCACATTAACAAGCTTACTGTGATGGACTTTCAGGTGGAATGTCAGCCAATGTAAAAGAATTTGTCCGTTGCATATACAAAATGTTCTGTCTGAGAAATAAACACATGCAGTATAAAAAGGATCTGCCAGCGTCTCAAGTAGATGATGACACGGTGTAAGAATGCATACCAGAAGTATGTCTGAATTTATTTTCTGGAGGATCCAATGAGATGACACTTCTCACTTTAGGCTTAATTTATTCTGAACTACTACCCAGGTTGGTGGCTGTTGTCAACACTGGAAGTGGAACAAATGAGTCTGCACAGTTATGCCTATAAAATGCTTTCAGTAGTCTTCCCTTCTGCAGAAGAGTTATTTTCTTTGCTCTTGGACAGACAAGTATATATGGTCCTTTTAATTAGCCATGGCTTTAGGCTGCTACAGTTATCCTTTGTGCATGATAGCCATTAGCCTAACCTGCTGCTGAAAAGCATCCAGTCTGTTAACGGTAAGCTTCTAAATATGGCAATTTAAAAGAGATGAAGTTGGAAGTTTAGGAAGGTAAAACAACCGTCTCAGAAGAAATATTTAGACCTGTAGTTGCTGGCATCAGACAGCGGTCAACGTCTACCCCCTACAGGGAGAGAATCTAATTTCATGGTGCTTCTCCTAGTGCAGCAACACTGCGGTGGTTTAGTTCATCCACTCGAGTAGTGCAGTTATTCTCTGGCTCCAACAACTGCCCCTTAATGGCGAGGTCAGATTGTGATTAATAGAAAGTCATTTTCAAAGAACTGGATCACTAATAAATAGCATAACTAATAAATAGCAATAAGCATTTTCTCTCTCTTAAATTTAACCCAGGGGAAAATGGCTTTTAGACTTTAAAAGCCATAATCAGCAGTGCTTTCCTTTCACAGTTGCAAAGTGCAAGTGTGAATTCACAAGAAATTCCTGCTTACCTTATGTCAGCTGCATAATGTATGTATCTCAAATACAACTCTGCAACACTCCGTACGTAATAATAGTATGTAAAAAATGATCCTAGATATTGCAGTATAGTTATGAGGTTAAGGTACAACCAAATACAAATGGGGTGAGAGAGTTACTGTCATACTCAAATTAAGTACTCTGCCAGTATTTAGATCAAAACAAATTACTCTTTTTTTTCCAATCTGACAAATTTGGAGTGGTACTTTATCACAGAATCACAGATATCCTTTGCTTTCAATGCAACTCATTGCTCTGTAAGGCATTTAGGGATAGGAATAAAAAAGGCTGAAGATGCTGCCAACAGATAAGTTTGTATTCACGTAAACACACCTGACAAAATTTATCCCAGTTTTGCTAGTCAATTTAATTCAAGAAAACTAAAAAAGTGTCATGTGTTTTGGTCATACATACTGTGTAACTGTTGGGTTTTAGTGTACTTTTTCTGAATTCAGACATCATGCATTTGCATGTAAGTTACAGTATAATCTACTACTTTGTATTGCATTTTTGCAATAGAACAACTTTTAAATATTTTAAATCAGCATCATGTGATAACTTTTCTTCCCATTTGTTTATTATGGCTGAGTTTTGAGTGTGTGCAGTGTAACCACTTAATCTACTTCTTTTCTCTCAACATCTTTCTGATATGTACACACACATATACATATATATGCTCATAAGAAATATTATGTCCCCACTTTGAAATAGAACTTTGGGTCTTTCAAGACGTCTTCTGTGCCTAAAATAACTTGAACATGAAAAATATGGCATTTCTATACAATCAAGCCTAATCCGACCTCAGCTACAACTCATGAGTGTAACAGAGTTCTGGGTTTATACATAAACTTGATTGTTATTAGGCTTACACAAAAAAGAGCAAGTAGCAATATGTTGAGCAACAATGTTTATTTCTGACAGTAATTATTAGTGCTGACAGTGTACTTCACAGGAATATGTTATTTACCAGAATTATTATACCATCTACTTTTACAATTAATTTTATGTGTGGGGGAAAAAAAAGAAGATCAGGATCAGAAAAAATATCCAGAGCTGAAAGCACAAGTTATTCACCTAAATGTTCAGGCCTAACTTTGTCTTCATTAGGCCTTTTGTTTAAATGTATGAATACAACCCTAGGAGGCTTAGTTTAGGCACGGATATTTGAGATTTTTAGCTATATTGGTTCCATGTTCAACCAAGAGCCCAATGGGAAATTGTAAGTTATACTTAAGATTTATAATGGAAGCACAGTGTCTAACACTTCAGTAATCTATAGTAATAAAGAATTTGTTAATTAATCAGTAGTCATTTTGAAAATATTTTGTTAATAGACATAATTTGACCATATTGTTTACTAACAAAATTTCACTGAAGGCATAAATATTAAGCAAGTCTTTTTTTCTTTCTATAACTAACATTTCTACAGAAGGCTTTAATTTTACTCCCATTTGCTAGTGTAGTGCAAGCTATAGGTATTGTATGACACAATGAATCCTGTATTATCTTCTTTGATACTATTACTCATGGCTGCTAAAGATTTAATGAGTCTTAAACCGAAAAAGATGTAGAAAAAGTGCTTATAGGCATAAAAATGTGTTACTGATGAGCATCAAAAGATTACCAGGACATTAGCTAGGGTTACAGGAAAACCTCAGATCATGCATATTCCACAAATCCAAAATATTTTCCATAAGCAATCACTGAAGAAAGTTTCTCTTCATCTGCATTATTATAATTCTTCATATAAAGCATCAATTCCAAGCTAGTTCAGATCTTTGTTCTGCTAAGGCCAATGTACTGCAAATCTGGTTAGCAAGCATTGCGAATGTTATTTACATTAAATTCACACCAATTATTTACAGCAATATATTGCAGATCTGCAAATTTTACTTCCTTAAGCCTTGGCTATTTCTGTGAGTTTAGGTAGAAAGGAACATAATTTGGATTTCATTCTTCTTAGGTTAAGTAAGTATCAATGATGATTTGATGCATGAGCTGTTACTTAAGAGGGCATTTTAGGTACTGCCGTAGAAACTAAGCCTTTGATCTAGAAAGCTTATGTCCATTGATAATTAGGTTTTGGTAGTGAAGGTCTGACACATACTTTTTAAATCATGTTTGATACCAAGTAGGTCAGATTTAAAGATAAACCAATATTTTAGGAATCTGGATACAATAAAAGATTTCTTGATGCTGTCTATATTAAAACTAAATTGCCTCAAGTAAAAAAAAAAGTTTTTCAAAATTTCTGGTGCATTCGGACAGTGATTACATTTAGTGTCTTGCTGCTCTGTATGAGAATGAAAGTCTTAAAATACCATAAAGCTTTTCTTTTTGCTTACTTAACTCAGTGGTATCACAGTAAAGAGGTGTTGATTTGCTGATTGTTGATAATTTTATTCTTAATATATGGACCTGGGGATGGCCACATAATGTGCTTTTGTGAAACAACTCTGTCATTCTGATTTGTCATTCTGATTTATCATTCTAATATTCCACTACCAGTTTGTCAAGTGGTTTTTCTCATAATTACTAGTAGGTTGGTCTTCAGTGGAGGTGAGCAGCTTGGATGCTGGTGGCAGTAGATAGAAATATTCAGGAATAATGGAAGTAAAACTTCAGGAAGAAATTGAAAACCATGCTTTTCTAGAGCCAAGCTGTGTATAACCCTCTTCTTCCTATGAGGCATTGAAGGGCAAATGTTATTAAAACAAACAACAAAGGAGTGCATTTTAAGAGCAATGTGCCTCTGTCCTTGTTCTAAAAATATGACTTCACTTGAAATGATTAATGGGAAAGGCTTTCTGTTTTTTTTTTTTACTGCTATTCTTTAAAGGGTGATAAAGATATATGAACCCCATGATATGCACAAATCCCATGCACAATGACTACGAGTTTGATTCAGTAGCTTATACTGCGGTGTAAAACCTCGGAAAACAGTGGTAAGGAAACCATGAATCAGAATAATTTATTTTTTCTTTCTTTCTTTTTTTTTTTTTTGTTTAAATTTAAGAGTGAGAAAAAGATTCAACTAGACTAAACAACAGGATTGTTTTGTGTTTTTTTTCCAAATCTTATTTTGGATTTATTATATTAAATTTAACTCAGGTGTTACCTCATTTGCTTCCTTGGAATTAACAGCAGGGCTCAATTTTTATTTTGGACTGTTTTAAAGTAACACCAGCTACGAGTTTTGTTACTCTGACAACTTTGAAATTAAAAACCTGTAAAATTGGGACAAATTGGCCAACAATACTGCACACGGGAAGGGTTGAGGTCAAAAATGTATTTGTTAAATTTCCAGAAGGTTGTGCTGGACTTTAAAAGCTCCATGAATGTAAACCAGTCTTTGAAATATCTGCACAGCAAATTCACATGGTGCATATTACAGATGTGTGTCATACCTGTGTAATAACATTAGTGTTCCCTCAAAATTTACATTGGAGAAAATGAAAGAAACATGCATGGTACAAAGTAATGTGATTTCTACTGGAAGTGTTTTTACCTTAGTAGGTTTTCTCACAGTGCAAATGGACCCTTACATCTGGAGAACTGATATGTGGTACAGTTTTAGTAATGTTGGTTTTAAATCACAGGACTTATTCATCCACAAAAACGTAGATTTTCTTTTCAATGCTGTGGCAATGTGAGAAAAAAACCCACTGTTTTTCTAAATCATGTTTCATAAAATGCCTAAAGAACTTATTTGTTAGTAAGACCAAACATATTCCTGTTCCAAAGGAAGTCTTGTAGCTGACTCAGTGAGGATAGTGCCTGATATACCTACTGTCCTAGTTAAGATTTTGAAAAGGACAAAAGGCTCTCTACAAGGACACAAAACTTAAAGACTTAAAGTATGTCACCAACAATACCACCTCTGTCCCATGCAGAGTCGTCCAGCATCATCCCCAAAAGTCTTCCTAGTCCAACTTACCCTATCACTAAATAAGGCATTCGCCTCATGATCCTGGGCATCATACTTCAAAAATACCACTTAAGCAGCTGAAACACAGCCTTCACAGTATTTCATGTGTATCAAGATGAAAACAAAACAAAGCCATAGTCATGTTTTAGGGCCATAGGGATGCTACATGAAGCCTTATGACTCCCCAGGCAAAATAATACATCAAATGGGTGTGAACAGGGCCTGAGGGCTGTGGTTTCAGAGCTTTTTGCTCCATAGGGCAAAGTCTTTTTCGATTTGCCTCCATCAGCAGGGCAAAAAGACTCATCCCTGACAGATCTTCCACTGGTTAATGCACAGCTCAGAAATGATACAGTGCTACGGTGTTGATTTATAGCAAGGATAGGATAGGATAGGACAACACAGGACAGTACAGAAGTTACAGGGGTAATTCTGCTTGAAAGATAATCACACTTCCAACCTTATTAGTGGAAAAAAAAACCCACCCTTAATTTAATAGAGATGGTATGCATTTCCCTTTGGTGAAGCAGAGATTTGAGAAGGCTGTGCAGATGGCCAGCACTGCAGAGAACAGCTCTGTCAGGGCTCCTTATGCATCCACAAGGATGCAGTATGCCAGCAAAGCTTGATGGTCCATGGATCAGTGCTTCTGTGTCTTCACAGGCCGAATTTCCACAAGCTGAGTGTATATGTGAGGTGGCAGGGATATACCAGGCAAAGCCCTGTTAGTTATTTCAGGGAATTAGTTGTGGTTTCTCATGTCCTGTACAGCCCATCCAAGTGACCTTCCCTGGCAGCTATTTTAGCAGACTGAGAAAAAAGATTTAATGACATGACAAGTGAGCTACTCTTTTATCACCGCAACGGCTCCCTTCACACCAGGTTTAAGGCACATTAACATGGTATTGTGGGAAAGCAGACACAGCTGATGCCCATGCTGTATTGGATCTGTGAAAAAAAACAGATAACTGCTGTCTCCAGAGAGAAAATTCGGCCAAAACTCTCACTGACTTCCATAGCGCTTGGATTTAGCATAGGGTTTTGATTTAGCACCTTTGCAAAGAGTTAAATGTATATATACTTGCATTCATAAAAGAATACATCAATCACACTTCACATTATTAGATTTAAGATCTTGTAGGCTACAAATTTACTTACTGTTAACGTTGACGAGTATTTTCATGACGAATCACAAATTTGATGAGGGATGACAACACCCATTTGCAGCAATTAATACAATCTCACAGAAAGCAAGGTTTTATGAACCTGATAATCTCAAGTGTTTCAGATTTGTTTGGGTTTAAAAATGCCAGTGGCTACTTGTCAAACTTCATTTGTAAATCAAAACTGTTTTTCAGTTCTACACCTGCAAAACAAGTGTTCAAAACTTGTAAACCTCTTTATGGATGTATTTTTTTGGCCTTCAGATACAGTGGAAAGAGTCCAAGACAATTTTTTATGGCTGAATTATAAACACTTGAAAAATGGAGTTTGTAACGAAAATGCTGACACAGCTTTAATTATTGCAGCATGAATGATTTTATTATACACTATCCAAAGTGTCTCTACATACAAAGTACATGCTTTAGTGTTCTAATATTTCATTTAAGAAAAACACAATTACTTAGCAGATGTAGAGAGCTAAGCATAAATAGGCTAAACCAATACCTTTATGCTGTTTGAAAACCTATATGGAATGTTATTACCACATAAAAGGGCTTATACTTTAGAAGACTCAAAGGTACAGAGAACCAGCTAAAGCAATAAACTGCTCTGGTGTACTTAATTAAAAAGCTTCAAGTTACTGAAGTCAATTGAAAAACAGAAGGTTTGATTCTTTAAGGTAATTTCGTCCTCTTCTGTTAAGTGCTTATCAAGTGTTAAAGAATTAAAATGCTGTCCCAGTAGTTTAAATAGAGAATAATTTGCTTTTCTTCTATTGAAGGCAATTCTTTATGCTGTCAGCCTAGACACATGTAATAAAATGGGCAATGTGGATGTAATTGGGTGACATGGTTGGGTTTAATTTACCTTTAATTAACTGGAATTGTAGAAGTTGGGAAGTCAGTATTGAGACATTTCAGAAAACCATTTTTTAATGTAGATCTCTTTACATAAAGCTGGAAATCTTTGCAAAGAAAAGCAGAGAGCATTGCTAAAATAAATTTCCAGTTTATAAGCACAGAATTTCAGAGTGGATTTTGACTCCATCATGTGAAAGACTGGAATCCACACTGGCTTTATTTGTGAAACTAGAAAGATCATGAAAACAAATGGATTTCTGTGAATTATGTTTCTGTGCTGTTTAGTTTTATTGCTGTTGTGCATGATCAATTTTAGAGAAGTAAGTTTGGGTTTTTTTGTTTGTTTGGGGATTATTTTTTTCTCTTTTCCTAAAACGATGCTACAAATTTGTGAATATGTCTGTTCTGGGAAAGTCTAGAGTTTGCACTTTCCCAACAGGTGAGTGTGGAAAGTATAAGGCTGAATGGAGGATTTTGTGGTTCCCTGTTTCTTGAGCCAGGTTTACATTATCCTGGGCACGGTTTGTGCTGTGAGATGATACCAGCCAAAAGGAGGCAGAGACCACCAGTGCCTTGGGCCCTGCTCCCAGGACACCCTCTGGAGCCAAAGGCCACCAGGTGGGTGGTTTGGGCTTGCCAAGCCAGGTCCATGTCATACTCTGGGAACATCCAAGTGGAGAGAGCTGCTGACTCCCCACACTCCATGTACAATGTCCAGCATGGCACAAAGAGACTGAACAGAAGCAAGAAATCTGTTCCAACCATAAAAACATAGGAATTATTGCTATGTTTACATATCTGCTCTCTGTGTTTGAAATTCTGCACTGTTTTACCATCTATGACATATAAATGGGATTTAGCATTCGGATAATAGAGACAACAAAAACGTAAGAACAGAATTTGTCACCGGCTCAAAGGAATATGCATGTTGAGGTCCCATCTGTTTCCAGCATGTTTTTATGGCTGTAAAGAAGGGCAGAACAGGTAGATTTTTGATTACTTGGAGAGAAGGAGAAGAAATTGGTGACAGCCAATTATAAAGCTGTTTAACCAAACTTGTGGGATATAGGATTTCATTCACTCTGAGTTCATTCTTACTTCAGGTCCAAAAGTCACAGTAGAATTAGAACACTTGATAAAAAACCCTGGGTTGTTACAACAGGTAATTACCATTTCTGAATTTATATGATTTTAATTTTTCCAACTCCAGTTCCAATCATTAATTTTTGTAATGTTATTTTCCACATATTTTATAGTCCTCTTCTTTTCTTTTTTTTGTTTTTTTTTGTCCAAAAAATTAGTTTTTTTTTTTTACAGATACTTGTCTCAGATTAATTTCTGGGTGTACACAGTTCTCTATATACTCACAAGGGTGATGTAAGACCCTCCAGCAGATGTTTCATTTTTAGGTTGATACTATTGCCCTCTGGACATAATTCTTTCTTTAAACTGAAAGACCAGTAGTAACTATAGAAGGACTCTATAGCACTCATTTCCAGTCTTGAGATGCCTGTATTAGGTGCTTAATGATACACGTGATAAATATGGACCTAAATTTAGAAGTCTTATGTTATAAATCATATTCTCTGTCTCTTTGCATCACTCTCTCAAATCCTCTGAATTCCACCAGAACTGGAAACAACATTTGATGGTAGCTACACTAAGGAAAAAAAACACAGCAATAATTTAATTTCAGTAACCCATATTTCTTTGCTTGATTTTGATTGCAGCCTTTCTTTTCCTTTCAAGACAATGAAAGCAGTAATCCTATCAGTTATATTAGTTTTAGAAGTGTGGCTTGATTGGTTTTCGTGTGACTCACATTTTATATCAGCTCATGTAAATTAGAATCAGGCCTTGTATATGTAAAAATTTAGGTCTCAATAAGTTCATATTTCATTTGGTCCTAACCTTTTGCTTTAATTAACCATATTTTGCCCATACTACATAATGCAACATAATATTTCAATCAATCTTCAAGCTAGTTTCACGAGTGGATATTACGTTTCTTCTACATGATATATATTAGGTGAAATCAAATATAGTAAGATCCTGTTTGGTTCACATTCGAAATAAATGTCTACCAAACAATTTAGCAATATCTACTTTAACTCATAACAAGGATGCTGAATAAATTTATAAATAATTCCTTCATTATTATCAGAATGCTGGAATGCAAACCAGCAGTGGGGCAAATTTTCAAATACAGTATGGGCTTTACACACACTATAAAGTAGCAGAGGGCGGAAGAACATGGGGAATTCAAGAGAGCAATATGATCTTCATATAGAAAAGAAATTTCCTGCTTTTCAGACCGGTACACTTAACAGTTGTTACTATTTCACTGTGGTCATGTGTTTTAAAAAATTATGGGCACAAAAAATAAGTAAAGCTTACTTTAGAATATTAAAAAATAAGTAAAAATTTAAATAGTGTGGCAGTCTAATATTTCATTTTCCAATGGCAACAGTGAATGTAGAAGCAGGTCAGTAATGAATGGTGAACCCACCCTTCTGTTCTCAGCTGCTCTGGTGCAAATCTAGAGATGTTTCTTTCCTGCAGAGGTTAACTCCAGTGAGCAGCAATGCCATCAAACCCCTGGCAAGTGTACAAGCGAAAAATGAGTCAAGCCTAAAAACAAGGAAAACAGATAGAAAAGGGGCCAATTAGTCATATCATTGATAAAATTAAATATGACACAAATACATCTAATTATGTCCTTGCTCTCAATTCAGATTTTATTAGCTCAGGAGCCCTTGGAGGTAGCCTAAATTATATGTATTATGCTTAGTTTGATGGGATTTTTTACCCTGTTTGTGTTATGGCCTCATGGGCTAGATCCCCAGCTGGCACAAACAAGAGTTGCTATTACCTTCAGTAGGACTGAGAGCATTTTACACAGTCAAGGACCAGGCACCCCAGCTGGATTTGTTGGCTGACTAACCAGGTCCTTGGGTAGTTTGGGGGTGGTGGTGGTGGGCGGTTCTTCTTTTTCTTCTTCTTTTTTTAACATATGAAAGCATTTAGCGTTTAATCTCACAGCATTTCTCTGCAAGCTTTTGAAAAGTGAACACTATCATACAATTGCCATGATGGAAAAAGGAAAACTAACAACTTTCTCAGTCTCTGTAAAGCGTATGAAAAACAGAGTGGGAAAGAAACCTCTTTTATTCTGCACCAGTGCAAATGTGCTCTGTAGTGCAGCCTTGATCTCCCAGTTTCCAGATCCTGGAACTAGTTAAAGTTCACCACAGACCTTCATTTAACATGTGCCTTTTCCACACGAACAGAAACACAGACATGCAGGGGATGGTATGTATCCACATCTTGTAATAGTATGAAGTGGCTCTATTTTATTGTGTCTGTAGCATAGCACATGGTACAAGGAATAATAGGTCTCAGCTGGCACTTTAGTAATACTAGTTATAATTACACCCCTGAAAGATGCATTAAAAGAACATTATTATTATGGTGGAGTTAATCACTTTGCTGTTGCAATATGCTGGAATCAGTGTCACTTGCTCACATCCCCCTCATGGCTTGCATAGCATGTGTAGTGCCAACTTTGTGAGCCATTTTTCAGTGTTTTGCTTTCTCCTCATCATTTCAAGGGTGGCTGCAGATCATGTTGTAAATACAATAATCAAACTTGCTTTGATGACAGAGTTATTAATATCCCCATGGGTCTTGCTTTTCTGTTATGTCAGTTCTTCAGAAATATGAATTTATATGTACAACTTTTGAAATAGAAGTAGGCTATTAATCCCATTTTAGAGGGATCTTTTATCAGCAATATGCTCTCCTAATTGATTTACATGGTACAAAATGTACGTCTGCATGACATTTTCAAAAGGCAATTCCTCTAACAGATTTGTTGTGTCATCAAATAATGTATAAATTTAATGAGCCATTGACTGAATTTACAAATTATAATTTCAGAGGGAATCTAGATAAATCTGAATGCATAATTCTCAAGAATAACCTAATGTGGAGAGTACTCATTAACGGCAAATTTTTAAACGGAGGTGAGTGTGTCAAGTGAGGGTCATGTAACCACTCCATTACCAGATCTGTGCATGTCATAGAGGGGTATGGTGGTCAGTCATATAAGACACTAGCTGAGAAGCAAAGACACATTAAAGAAATTTTAAATCAGATAAGATGTAATATTCTCCAGTGATTCATAGCCACTGAATTAACTGTGGTTGTTGAAGGCATATCTTAAGGCAAGAGAATAAACTGAAGAGATACAAGGATAAGAATGATAAAATCAGATTCATTAAGATAAATACAAGGTTGTGTTAATAAAAAGGAATAAGCAACGGTGCAGTTACTTGGTCAGATTCCTTCATGCAGGAGCACGGAAGGAAAAGTAGGAAGTCCACAGGGAACTTTCTTGTGCTTTTTGCTGTTGGAAACAAACCTCTCACTTTTTTACTTCTAGATTTGATCAAAACCTCCCTGAAATTCAATACAAGTAGTTTTTGTGTGGTCTTCAGTGGGTTTTGGATCAGAATCTTTGAACATAAGCTCTGGATCTGGTAGAACAACATCAGGCACCTTCTTGCAGGATGTGTTCATAGATGAGGAGGGATATTCTAAGCTTCAGTTGCAATAGTGTAAATTGCCAGCTCGTTTGTAAGAGTAGAAAGGCATGGGGAAAAACCTTCAACAAATATACATAAAAAAGTGATATATACGGAGACAGAAAGTGTGAGCATCCACTGTCAGTCCTTTCCTTTCTTTGAACTATTTAATTTCTGATGCATTACATATTTTTGCAATGGAGCAATTACATTTTATTGGCTTTAAAGAGACAAGGTTAGGTGCCATGAATGGTAGTATGCCATTTTTAGCACCTGTTGAGAGTTTTTCCTAGTTGATCACAAAGAAGGCATTTTCTGCAGATGTTGTTTTTTGAAAAATCACTAACATAATCCTTCCATAATACCAGCAGCTGTAATAATACCATTAATAACCACTTGACTGCTTAATCAACATTCACTGGTTGGCTGTGGTTTTACCCAATATTTTTAAGATGATTTTGCACAAAGTTAGGCAGGAACTTTTTGACAGAGGTTTTTTTTTTTTTTTTGTGCATGTGAGGAAAATTCCAGCTTCTCACACGTACTTTTGAGAGGAATATATCACTGTTGATGACAGTCTGACCAGAGGCCATCCCTCAAGTAAAGGATAGGATGGGTAGTTGTTTAGGGCCCAAGTGCGGAGACAAACTCACCCGAGTCATTTGGGCACTCAAGTCATCTGTTTAGGCTGTTGTTTTGCCTGCTGAAATTTATGCTCTTCAGGCAAGAGGATCAGAGATAATTTTCTTCCCACCAGCTGAAGGCCTCTGGAGTATAGTCTTCTTTGGGTGAAGGTGTCCATCCTGACATCCCCTCANNGTCCATCCTGACATCCCCTCAGCTCAGGCTAGTTAGGGAAGAAAGCAACTCATAGCTTAATCTACGTGTACCACGGGCCATCACTGAACCAGAAGCAGAACTATTTGATAGCATAGGTACACCTTTTGACTCTGTTCTTAATTTTCTTTTTTTTGGTGAAATTTATTTTCTTCCTGATTTTCATTATTTTGGTGTGATTTTTTTTTTTTTTTTTTTTTAACT
>VZSZ01000219.1:30778-110968 GCA_013398815.1 Ibidorhyncha struthersii
GTGATGCAAAAGCAATCTCTCCCCATCAGCCAATGGATGCTCAACCAGTCCCTAGAAAACTCCACACCCCCCTACCTTTATTATTGAACATGACATCATATGGTATGGAGGAGTATCCCTTTGGTCAGTTGGGGTCAGCTGTCCCATACTACTCACTGGCAGTGCAGTGTGAGAAACAGAGAAGGCTTTGATGCTGTGTAGGTAATATTCAGTAACAGATGAAATGGCAGTATGCTTTCAACATCCTTTTGGTCACAAGTCCAAAGCATAGCACAATAGGAGCTTGTACGAAGAAAATTAACTCTCTTTCAGCCTAAACTAACACAATCATTGAACAGTTGCTATTAGATTAGAGGACTTTTTTTCAGAGGGAAGTCTTTAAAACGTTGGCCTTTGGGCAGATATGCACATGACCTCATGTCCCTGAAAATTCAGTGAGAATGGTTGTAGCAAATTCTAATGCTAATTCTTTCATTTCAAATACTTTTAATTATACAGGGATAGTTTAGTAAGATGAATTTCCTTTAGTCCAAAATTTTTATGGCAAAATCAAAAAATAACATTTTTTTAAGTCAGATTTTATTAAAACTGAATGAATATAGACTACATTCATACACCTGTTAACATATATAGTTTGGAACAATAAGAGCTGTAGATTTTGACACAGTTTCCCACAGCATTCTCCTGGAGAAACTGGCTGCTCATGGCCTGGACAGGTGTATTCTTCACAGGGTAAAAAACTGGCTGGATGGCCATGCCCAGAGAGTGGTGGTGAATGGAGTTAAATCCAGTTGGCGTCTGGTCACAAGTGGTGTTCCTCAGGGCTCGGTGCTGGGGCCAGTTCTCTTTAACATCTTTATCAATGACCTGGACGAGGGGATCGAGTGTACCCTCAGTGAGTTTGCAGATGACACTAAGCTAGGCGGGTGTGTTGATCTGCTTGAGGGTAGGATGGCTCTCCAGAGGGATCTGGACAGGCTGGACCAATGGGCTGAGGCCAATGGTATGAGGTTCAACAAGGCCAAGTGCTGGGTCCTGCACTTGGGTCACAACAACCCCATGCAGTGCTACAGGCTTGGGGTGCAGTGGCTTGAAAGCTGCCCGGCGGAGAAGGACCTGGGGGTGTTGGTGGACAGCCGGCTGAGTATGAGCCGGCAGTGTGCCCAGGTGGCCAAGAAGGCCAACGGCATCCTGGCCTGTATCGGGAATAGTGTGGTGAGCAGGACTCGGGAAGTGATCATCCCCCTGTACTCGGTACTGGTGAGACTTCACCTCGAGTAATGTGTTCTGTTCTGGGCCCCTCACTACAAGAAAGACATTGAGGTGCTGGAGCGTGTCCAGAGAAGGGCAATGAAGCTGGTGAGGGGTCTGGGGGACAAGTCTTATGAGGAGTGGCTGAGGGAACTGGGGCTGTTTAGCCTGGAGAAGAGGAGGCTGAGGGGAGACCTTAGCACTCTCTTCAAGTACCTGAAAGGAGGTTGTAGAGAGATGGGGACTGACCTCTTCTCCCTGGTGACAAGTGAGAGGACGAGAGGAAATGGGTTCAAGTTATGCCATGGGAGGTTTAGACTGGATATTAGGAATTTTTTTTTCACTGAAAGGGTTATCCAGCATTGGAACAGGCTGCCCAGGGAGGTGGTGGATTCGCCATCCCTGGAGGTGTTTAAAAAAAGGGTAAACATGGTACTTGGGGACATGGTTTAGAAGTGGTTTTGTCAGGTTGGGTTAATGGTTGGACTCGATGATCTTAAAGGTCCCTTCCAACCTTAACGATTCTATGATTTATTTGTGAAAGTGTGGTAAAACTCCCAGGATTCTGAGGGCTTTATAGTTTTCATTGTCATTGAGACATAAACTATTTTTTTATAATGATTCCAATGCAAATCAGATATGATTTTGCTGTATTTCACTTCCTGTCATTGGATACAAAATTAACTAAAACTTCAATTGAGACTAAAGATAATGAGCACATATAAACGAAAGCTAGGGTAAGGCATGGGGCAGGGGAATGTTTTGTATAAAATTTCTGAAATCTAGGCCTGAAATTTCTGAAAAGCATTGATATGTATTCAACTTTTCATAATTCCTAATTTCCTTGATCTTGCATTCTCTCACTGAAAGTTTCTTGCATTTTGGTAGCATAAGTGGTCATTCGCCAGGTATTAACACCTAATTAAAACCACAGTCATGAAGAAGTTCCCTAAAGTGCTCCTTTAGGGATGCCACTGTATCTTTTTAAGGCTTGTGTCTCTTTCTGCTATTTCTAAGATGCAGATAGCTGAGTCACAGTAAATGCTAATTTCTGTAATGAGATTGCCTCATGCAGTGGCATTCCCTCTGGAGTGAAGAACTGACAGTGTTGCAAATGCATCAGCTCATTTAGAAGGACCTGAACTAGTACTAACCTGTCACGCCCTCCAGGGAAAACCAGGTAACAGAAGAAACAGAAAAGTCACCTCAATAGATAAATTGTTCTCCATGAAAACGGGGCTGCTTTGTGCTTGTGGTTTCAATGGTTTGGATCAAAAGTGACCTAGGAAAACACAACTGGGATTATTTTTTTTTTCTCCTTATATTTCACACACTCCACGGTCTTCCTACACTCTGTCTTGTGCACATTCTTAATCTCTTTCCCTCCCACTTTTCTGAAGTCTACATTCCTTTCTTCTACTGCTGTTCTGAGTCATAATTTTCATCTGTTCACACCCTCTTCCTGTATTCTGCCTCATGCACCTGCTTCGTCTGTTTCGGTTTCTCTTTCACTTTGACTTTACTGGACAATACTTTCCTGCTTTGCTCTTGTTGTGCCCCACAGTTTGTACAAAAACATGGTTCTTGCTTTCTTATGTCATCCATCAGTTCTTCCGCTGCTTCTCAGATACCTCTGAAACCACCTTCATCTTTCCAACCCCTACTACTTAAAGTCTTCATGTCAGTATACCATAAAATGCCTTGTGATCAAATTTTCTTAGCAGATGCTAAACAAGACGGTTAAAGTCTTCCTTTAGGATCAAGAATGTTGGTCATACTGAAAGAGGATATTACTGGGGGTGGTGAAAAACACAGAAGAGGCAAGTGGAAGAACTGGATTTCTTCCTGAGCCTGACATTCATGTCTTTGGACTAGTTCCTCCTTTAAAATCTTTGTCTTTCTTGTTTGTTTAGGAAACAATATTTGTACAATGTTTACCATGGTTGCAGTATTAGTAAGGAACATATGATGAAGGATGAAATGCCTTCTTTTAGATAAACTAAGAAGTGAGCTTCACAAAAGATTATCACTACAGGGTTGTGGTGTGTTATTTCAGCCTCAGGTGTTGGTTTTGCCTCACTAAATTCCTAAGAATATGCTTATTCTCCTTTCCCTATCTTATATTCTTGCATATTGGTTGTATACACTGACAAGCAGTTACTACATTTCACCTCAGGGACGGCTGTAGTTCAGTGCTTGATGAAGTGATCCCTTTGTCTACTTTTTACTTAAAATCTCTTGTGATAAAAGGCAACACATGAAGATATGTAGAATTGCACTCATTTTATTCCAATCTAGTTGTAAAAACTGAAAGAAATGAAAATACAAACAATAAGTTACAGATAATAAAATTTTGTGAGCAACAGAAATTAGAAAAAAAAACTGAATTGTTTAATTCCAAAATTACATCCATCCACCTCTTGATTTTTAAGCAAACTTTTCATTGGGTGACTCATTCATCAAATGTTGAGGTCAGCAAATAATGTTAACATACAGTAAAAATTCCTAATGACCACCAGTTGCATGTAAAGTATCAATGTTTTGCTTATTGTATACGACACAGAAGGAGGAAGTAACACAACCTGCATTTTATTACTTGAATCAGATGCAAAGGGTTTTCAAAACTTCAAATTCAACTGAAAGCAGCTGTTGGGAAAATATCATTACATTATACCTTAAGCTACAAAAGCCAATTTAATGGTGACATTTTATTTTATTCAGATGGTCCCTTCTTTTATTCTGTCTAACCCAGTAAAGCCTGTGGAAATTGTATCTGGATGAAATCACCAGAAGGTGAAGGGCCCATGACTAAAAACATTCTTTAAAGATTATTCAGGGTTACAGTCAAATGGAATAGCAGCACTAACGAGAGCAAAGGTCTCCATAGCTACAGGAAGTAATATTACATCGTTTAGCAGTACCTATAAGAAAACACAGTCTTGTTACTACATTTGGTTAAATGTCAATTAAAGTGCTGTTCAAAACCATTAGATACTGTAGTAAACACAGGTATTTTAAAAGGGGGTATGTCGTTCATCCAGAGCAGTATATAGTGGCGGTTGCAGGGGGAAGTACCTCACACCGCATTCACTTCAAGTTATAGTTGTTGCACTAGATTAATTAACTATTCCCATGACTTGAGTGAATTACTTTTGATCCGTCTCTCACCTTAGATTTTAATACATTCATCCTACTTGGGGGCTGAGAAGAACCATTGTACTTTTACCTCTAGCTTCAGTAGATATGACAAAAACATGGGAGGAGTCTTTCAAGTTACAGCAGACTTGAGCTTGTGACAGTGTCCAGCCCATGACTGTGGTCAGCAGAGGACACTTAGAGGAGTGTGGGCATAAAATGCTCTGCCCTGTGGCACCTCCCCTGGCTTCTGGACTGGAGGTGTATCTCGTCCTTCTGGCTGGCAGCCCTCAAAAAACTTTGCTTCCATGAAACTGTGGCTATTACCTTCTTTAACTTGTTTAGACTTTTCATTTTCACACGACTCTGTGACAGTAATCTTCATGATATAAATTTTCATTAGGTGAAAAAAAGTACTACTCTCTTTTGTTTTCAACCTGCTGCCAGATACCTTCACTTGGTGCCCTGCTGAACTTCTTATGAGAAATGCTGAATGCTGCCTAATGAGCTATTAAGATCAGAAGAGATTAAAATATAAAACTAAATTATTCTTCCTTTCATGCCAAGGAAGCAAATCCTGATTAATTTCAAGAACTAAGCCCAAAGGAATAGAAATGTACATGGAAACTAGGTATACAGTTCCTTTAGGGAAAAAAAAAAAAAATATAAAATATATTTAAAGTAACAAAACCCATGGATGCTGCTGGATAGATGTATTTGTATATCTGCATCTTCATTAGTATACTAGGTCCAGTAATGCTACCGGTCTGAAAAGTTACCTTAACATTGAGATGATTCTCTAATATGTATATTCTGTCTATTTGGGGCATTTGCCGAAACTTCAGAATATAATAGTCAATGTCCTTATTTCTTAGAAAAATGGAGATGGGTGACTCCAGAGCTTGTCAGGAAATCATCATAGTTGCAGATAACCATGATCAGAACAAAATATACATACACATATGTATACATATATCTATCCTTATATATAGATTTATATTTATAAAAATCTAACAAGTGTTTCAGTATACTCATTTCACTTTACTAATGTTTTATGTTAAATAAAACATAAATATAAAAACATGCTTAATTTACAAAGCAAAAAAAAAAATTATTTTATTTTATTCCAGATTCAGTCACCTGAAGGTTATTATTAAATCTTGGGATACCAGTTCCTTTCAGGTTCTTTCAAATTGCCCCAAAACAACAAAGAAAATCTCATTAAACTGTCTGTTATTCTTTGTAATGTTCATAAAGTTTCCATGTACCTTGAAGTGACTAATTCACTTAGTGAATAATCTCAGGTGACTGTAACCGATATGTTCTCTCACAGGGTTTAAATAACCAGTTATTAGAGACTTAAGATATAACTCTGTATTTTCAGAGGTGTCCTGACAAATAGTTATCCAATGAGTAGCCATTACTTTCATATGTAGTTTACAATAAACTTGAATGTAACTGTTTTCTTGTTATGTGTCTGCCTAATCGTCTTAAAACAGATATATTTTCCTGCTTATTAATGAATAAGAAAAAAGAACATTTTTATCCATTGTCACAAATAACTTTCCAAACAATAGCATAGCAGAAGCTTAAAAATACACACACAAAGAATTCTGAGAAAGTTAAAGCTAGTCAGTGCTGTCAAAGAAATTTCTTGCAAAGGGGACAGCTTTGATTACTCTGAATAACAATAATGCTGAGGTAGGAGAATTCTTCAGAAATCCCCACTGATCCAACTTTTGTCTTTGCAGTTAAAAGTTCATTGAAGTACTGTTTGAACTGATGGAGAGATTAGAAGTACAAAATCATTGCTGAAATTCTGCAAATGTTATGAAGCATAAACATTAGGAAATTAATTGATTTTTCCCAACTGAATTGTATATGGTGTGCAATATTTGAGTTGGCAAGACTTAAATAGGCTGGTCATTTTGAAGTATATCATAACATGATTTCTTCAAATTATTTTTTTTCCTTTTCCCATAAGACGTTTACATTATTTACATAGCCAACGCGGTTTTCCCTTTTGTTTTAGACTATTTTTTGCTTGTTCACAAAATACGAAATCATATTTCCTCATGCATAAGTGGTTGATTTATGCATGTGTTCCAACAGCTGTTTTAATGCAAAAAGGATGAAGTGAAATAAAAATGAAATTGGGAATTTGTTTTCTTTTAAACTTCAAAATGCATGCTTATGTTGAAAAAAGTAGGGCAATATTTCACTTTATTAAACTAATTTGTTTATACAAATAGTGATCTGCATACTTACTGCAAATGATGCATACATTTGTAAAACTGAAAAAGTAGATTGATGCGTAAGGAAAGCATATCTTACTAAAACCTCTTCCTGGTTCCAGTTATAATGACTGACGAAACAATTCTAATGCAAGAATATCTGCAACCTGCATTTACCAGCTTCAGGTCCCAATGTAGCAAGACATTTAAGCATGGGGGGTTGGGAAGCAAGAAAAATGTTAACAAAATCTAAAACAGAATTTTCACACTATTCTGCTAGATTGTGGGGGGAGTCTTACTCAGCACTTCTACATACAGTAAGGATTTTTTACCATTTTCATTCTTTTTTTTTTTTCAGGCTGTCATGCGTATTACACAGCATGTATCATTTACATTTGATGACCTTCATGGTATGCTGTAAAGCCCACCTTTCTTTGAAGTATTTACAACTATTGGAAAGTCCAAAGAGTTGTGAATTGTTAGAAGGGCAAACAATTAAGTTTTAATTTGTCTAATTTGCTGGTTGTTGGTTGTAATGAATACTGTAGTTGTACCTGGAGCATGCCAAGCAGCTTTTATGTTCATATCAGCTGGAAAGGGTGTTTAGCTGCTTTGCTAGAAAGGTTTTCTTGTTACAGCTACCTAGAAGCACATTTTAAAACATTGTTTCTAATTAACCTCAGTATGGAAAGAATTCTGCCTGCCGTGACCGTATTTTAGTGGAAGTCACTCACAAAGTATAATGAACAGGTTACAGAAAAGTTAGGGCAATCAAACCATGTGTTACTTACGTCTTTATAATTTTGTGATGACTTTTCAATCATTTAACCCAAGAAAAATTACACTGCTCAGCTGAACCAGGCATCTCCTGTAAGTCAGAAATCCTGTTAGCAACAAGAAACAGAAGTAAGACTTCCATGTTATGGAACATATTCCAGTCTGTAGGCAGAAGTCTGTACTCTTTCAGAACCTGTGCAAGGCGTGTTTAGTCTGCACCACACACTGTAGCAGAGGTATAAACAGTTATATCTGATATACACCCCATGTCATCTATAGCTGTAGACCTTGAAAAAATGTTTCCAAGAACCTCAAACAAGTAGGCTGACACACGCTAAGGGTTTGGAGAATGTTGCCGTGCAGTTCTCCCGTGCCCCACATGAAAAGGATGTAGCGGATGTTGGAAGCTGAATGTAACCCATAATTTTTGCCACCTCCTATTCCTCTCCTCCAGCCCCACTGGGGTGTCCCAAAGGAGCTTAAAATTCTTTGAAGGCCTTCCTGCAAATTGCTGCCTCCTAAGACATGTTGCTAGCTCACAGTACTGTGCTTCTCTGGAACAAGGACAGGAGAGGTTGCAATTACTCTTCTGCTCAAGCTTCTGCTGTTAAAGGGCAGATATGCTACACATCTGATGTAGGAATCATACAGAGTTTGCTGTCTTCCATGCAAGGAAATCCTTTCCCTAACATTTAATGGAACAAATACAGCTCCAAATGCTTCCTATTCCTGTGCGGGTGTGGCATATCATCTGGCCTATATTTGTTAATTCCTCTGGAAATCGCAAATCGGGGAAGCATCCAGACTTTTAGGTTGTTGGTTTTTTTTACACAAGTAGGGTGGGAGTGTTTCCCTTGAACACTTTTAATTGGTTTTGGCGTAAAAACAATTTGACTGGGGTCAAAATCAGACCTAGAAACTTAAAGAAATGAAGCCTACAGACAGCTGGGGAAAGCACCGTTTCTCCCTGCACATTTATCTTATTCAACTTGGGGGGCCTGGGGTTAATTAGAAGAACAAAAATTCTGTTAAACAAAGTTTTGTAAAGTAGAACTGCGTTCTTCCTGGATTTAAAACTCATTGGTTCTACTCTCTGGATAAGTATAAAAGAACTATTCACCTCTTGGTATATTCATTTCATCTCACCATTGACATTCAAGTAACTCAAACACAGCAACAAGTCAACCTTTGGTGATGAAACGCTAATGAATCTAAAAGGACTGTTGATGTAATACTATGCTGATTGGATAGTGAGCTCTTTATTTTTGTTTTCTACTTATAAACATGCTGATTGATAGAATACTTCTTTGGTTTCTTTAGGAATCTGAGGTTTTTCCCTTGCTGAATTTTGATTTTGAAATTCATTGTTCCTTATAATTAGCAAAACCTTTCCCAGTGTCAGTCAAGGAAATGGGAAGAATTTGGTACCAAATATGAGACGAAGTAGCACTAGTTTTGATAAAAATTGACAAATTAAGCAAGTAAACAAAAATCACCATGAGTCTTTTCCTCTTTATCACAAAAGTGTCCCCATTTATGTGGGACTTTAAGCATAATTTCCCACTGAAAAACAATGATTTATCTGTTGTTTCTGAAAACAATGATTCTCTTTGTCATGTTCTGTGCCGATGTGTCTTTCACATTTTTTGCTCCAAGAAGCATTATATCTTTTGGCTATCAAGAAAAGTTCAGCAAAGAGGCTCTTTTTATAATAGCTTAATATTTTCTTCAGTAGTAAATTGGATGTATAAAGTTGTTGTATACTATCAGTTTCTGCTTTGCTCCTCCATAATACTTTGTGGAAGTTTTACTGATGTTTTGCCCGTTACCTTATTGAATGAATTTTTATATACTTTTTTCCAGGAAAGGGTCAAAATGTGTCTCTTGTTTGGAAAGATTAAGATCCTGAAAGTAGATGTCATAAATCCTTAGAGGGAACAAAGATGCTGTAATAGGTGTTTACATAAGTAGAAAGTCTGTTGTTTTCAGCGTGCAGCTACTCCAACATCAGTGAGAACTGCACACATATGTGGAGTTCTCTGTGGAGGCTGCAACAATATGCAAGGACAAAGGCATACTTCTTCAAAAATATTTAGGCAATTAAATCCCACTGATGGATTGATTTTTCAATGGCAGCCAACTGTCTAGCTTTGGACACTTGAAGGAATCAGGACTGTTTTAAAAAATCAGCACCTAGACTGCTTCCAAAAATGCATGACTAGTTATGAAATAACATTTATGGAAACGAAATATAAATTAAAACCAGGATATTTTTTCAACAAATACCCAGACCGGCTTAAGATTTTCAAAGATTTTGTATGTGAAAGATCATGTAATTCAGGAAGATTTATGTAAAAAAAAAAAAAGATAAACCAAAACCAAGGAAAAAGTTTTGGAATTGCATACTAATTTCCAGTCATATTTTCAAGATTATTATAATAAATACAAAAAAAGGGTAAAATTACTGGACACACAACTGAAAGTCTTTTGTAGCTCAAAAACCTGAAAACCTTTTATCAATTCAGAAGTCACTTGAGAGGACACACAACTGGACACCATAAAACAATATACTGCATCCTTTCACAATTATAAATCTATTCCTTTTTTTGTCCTGCAAGTAATCTCTTCTCATGTGTGATCATCTTTCCAAGTATTAGTCAGAAAATGTTTATCTTTTTTTAGCAACATGTTTGTCTCTCCTTTGTTTTTAAGTTTCTATCATTCTGTCTTCAAAAAAAAAAAAATTTGAACATTTTAATTGGATTCAAAAGTCTGGATGTGTAGATTGATTTAATATGGTACATTTCACTCCATGGAAAACATGATTTCCAGGGAGAAAAGGTCCACAAACTTTTTTTTTTTATTATTTTTCTTAAATCAAAACAAGACATATTAAATTACAGATGAAATAAGGTGGCTCTGAAAATTACATGGAGTCTGCATATCTTTAGGAGTCTGTGTTTAAAATGAATTCTAAAGTAGGTTGGGGATTTTTAACAAAGCTCATTGAAACATTAAACAAATTCCAGCATTGTGATTTCTTATTGTTACACATGGTATATAAACCCCAGAATTTTTGATGTCAGTCTAAGAGCTGAGAAAACTGTGTGATTATTCTCTAAACTTTGATATAGGCCCAATCTAGAACCAGCACAAAAAATAATATTTTCTAACCCCTAAAAGGTAGGTTTTTATTCAGCAATAGTAATGGAAGGAAAAACAACAACTTCTTTATTTAAAGGTGGTACTTTAGAAAAGTTTGAATAAGATATATGGCTTATATATAGCCTCTGCAGTAACAGAGGATTGCTTTTGTTTATGCCTGAGGTTTTGTCCACTGCCACATGCCTGTTTTTCTAATAAATCCATTGGTATCTGTTTTCAAATAATTACCTCTCCTCTATATAGTATAATATATTTTAAGCATAATTTGGTGTATCTCAGATTACATCATCCCGCAGTACATGTTTAAATATCCAAGCAGTTACATTGCTGTATACATCCACTGGGACAAATTCTCCTCTAGTACATATACCAAGAGAAATCTTGTATGAGGAAGTCTACATGGAAGTCAATTAAGTGGCAATCATTTACAGCGCTTAATTTTACCATTAAACTCTAAGCAGGGACCATAATTTTCCAAATGTGTGTAGACACACTACAATCAGGAGGTCTCAGTTGGTTAAAGATCCATTCTAGGTGTTATTGAAATACAAATATGTGACATTCATAGAACAGAGAAAGTAGGATTTTTCTCAGTGAGTTTCATTCACAGTTAAAAATGAACTTTATTATGATAAGTATGAAATCAGAGTAAAACCTAATGCAGGGGTACTTCCCCCTCTTCCCCGTACAGAACTATTACATTTACATAACTATAGGTGAAAACTAATTTGTGTGTGGACGCACTATTTCATTCTTATGTTCAAACTAGTCACCTGTTAATGTCCAGTTCCCTCCTACATGCTATTTAAAACAAAGCAAATGAATCAAAACAAAACAAAACACAAAATAAAGCCAGCCTTCAAATTGTCTGAATATTCTTTAGGTCTAATACCCCGTTATATAGTTCCGGCTTTGTGGCCATGTTAGCTTAACATGATAAAGTGTCTCTACATGTTCCTCTACTAACTTCAACAGGAGAAGGGAAATATGTGACAGTTGCTAAAGATTTACTTCCGAAATCATGCTTCTTATTTGCTTGCACAAATGGTCAAAGAGAGTGATGAGTGACCTCTTGCTCTGAGTTCAAGCCAGTTACAAAAGGCAAAGAAAAATGGTACTGCTGGTCACTGACAGATGAACTCCTCGTTTGTCAATACAGCTTCATTGAAGAAGCAGGTAATAGCCTTGCTAACGTCACTGAGAAACTTCTGCATCAGCTTTGGCCCACAGCACCTATGCTTTGTTTATAACTACTGCAGAAATGAGCAATGTAAGCTTTACACATTCTCAAGAGCTAATTTCATTAACAGTTAATGGATTATCATAAACTACTGCTGAAAAGTAGAATACTGTCTTGACAAAGAAGGCTGAAATACTGAAAGAATGATAATGAAAGAATACAGTGAGGGCTATTACTTTGTATCTGAATTGTAGAAGTGAGTTAAGTCTCAAAGTATCAAATCCCTGTGAAACTTAGAAAAGGCAAACTAAGACTTGGAAATATGGCAGATTCAACAGTTGCTTTCTTTAAGTCCAGTTTCTTAGTCTAACATGAATCCAGATTTTCAGATTAATTAGGAAAGTTATTGCAAATTGATATATTCTGAATCTCACTCAGCCATTTGACAAAGCCACTTGCATCTCTTGACTGTTATGATATAGCAAGGTGGAAGGAAAGAACCAGTTTGTTCCTGCCATTTGTTCCCACCACTCTCCTTTCCAAACCTTCTAGTTCTTTCATCCATTCTTGATGAGTTCAGTCCATACCTCCTCAGTCTTTTCCACTTTTGTTAGTCCTACCCAGTATTAGACTAGAAAAGCTGTGAGGACATACCTCAAGGGTAGAACCGACTCTACAGCAGTTACTTCTAAACCTGCTTATAATCCATTAATGGTACCTGTTCAAGCCAGTTGTCCAACCTTTGCTAGTGAAGTTTTCATAGTATTCTGAAACCCTCAAACTTTCTTCCCCTGTTCACCACTCATGACATCAGTCCTACAGTTCTTTCATCTGCAGCGATATACGTCATGGCAAGGAGAGGCAGGCAAAGAAGGTCCAATATTGTAGGCTATTTTGTCAGATAGTGACTTCAGTTCCAGCATAGAATGGCAACAGATCCATCCCATTAGCATGATCTTTGCTTCTGTGGAAAAAAATTTGGTCTCTTTCCACTTCCCAGGGAACATATAGCTATATTCTGGATCAGTGCCATAAGTAGAAGGCTTGTCCCGTACTTTTACATAAGACTTGTTCGGTCCACTTCTGCTTGACTCTTCTGTGCCTGTATTATACTCCTTGAGCAGCACATGAAGCTGGTCAGATGTTCTCGGTTCCTGAGGCTGCTGAGGCAGCTGGGAAGTCCCACTTCTTCCCCATCTTACACCTCACACTGCAGCCTCTCTCCCGTATGTTGACCTGACATTTAGCCATTTCATTTCATGATGTAGTACACTGACATATTTTGCTGCCTGCCATTGTCTAACAAAAGGAGTCTTATTCTTTGGGTCAGAAAAAAATGATGCATCTATAACTGGAACTCTGGTAATGTTGTTTTCAATCACTTTTTCCCTGGATGTACATATAATCCATCACTTAGAATGACACACTTGTGACAGTGTTTGCAGTGTACTGCTCCAGTGCCATGTGTTTTACCATCACCTTTATTTTCCATGATTTGGAAAAATTTTAGAAACTCCCACACCAAGGTGGGGGAAGAACGATGTATAAAGGCTTTAAGTTTTCATGGGAGTTAAACAAGATTAGTGTGGGTTGCTAAAACAGATACAACCCAGGTGAAGTAACTTGTTATTTTGCAAAAAATCCTTGTTCTTAGATCAGTCTTTTAACTTGACTTTAACACAACACCGCTCATAAGAACTTTATATTTTTTTCTGAGTCTTGTGTTTTTTTAGAAACACCATGGGACCAAGATGGGAGGGAAGAAATAATTATAAGAATTTGAACTGTATCCGTGGGGGCTGCTATGTTATAGGAAATTAAGGACTGTGGAGACAATCGGTCCCATCTCTCCACCACAGGTTAATCCCCAGGCCTCTGCCATGGGCTGTGTGGTGGCAGAGCTCAAAGCTTAATGGGGACATCAAAGGAATGAGCGACAGAGTGAAAAAAGTAGGAGACATCATACATAGAAAAGGTAGGACATGTCAGCTTCTTTCCATCCAGGCCCTGTACAACTGACAGGGTAAACCAGTGAAAGAATTTGCTGTAAGATCCCAAAGTCACCATATCCAACTATCAATGTAAAGAGTCTGGAGAAGACCTAAGCTGTCTGAAGAGGTCCAGCCTCAAGGATAACAGGGAAAGACTACAAAAATCTTAGAATACTGTAAGCTGGACAGGGTAACTTGTTATTCTAATATCTAATTTTAAGAGAAGAGAACATTAGGACATAATGTTAAGTTAGGAGAGTTTTATGTTTAACTGGTAGAGCAGGATTCAGTAGCCCTCATGTGCACGCCTGTTGCCACAAAAGTGCACAAGATTGTCTTTTCTTGTCCTCAGTCTGCTGATCCAGTGGGGGCAAGATACTGCCCCTTTCTTATTGACATTTCCGGTACTCCAGGAGTCTAAAATGTCACTGAACAGTATTGAAGCGAACAAAGCTTCATCTAGAGGTTTTAGTGCTAATACAGCAGGAGAGAGGTGACAGTATCCAAATGAAATTTGCACATCATGGCTCTCCTGTTAATCCCTAGCTCCTCTTCCCCCACTGCAGTACTGAGGGCTTGCAAATTCCTTGCGTTTCAGGTCTCTTCAGCTCCCTGACCTTGTGTACTGCATATGGAAAGGTGAAGAGAAGTTGTGGTGCTAGGCAATGCCAAAGTGTACGTGCTTATCTCAGCTTTGATAGTCCCACAGTGTGGGGCATGCCCTTGTCACTTGGTGCAGTGGGTAGGGGAGAAAGGTCATCAGGCAGCACTGGGTTGTGACTGCTCCTTAACTCGCTGCAAGCCTTGCAGTTACCAAGAAAGAGCTGGCGACCCGGTAAAATATGTCATCTATTTACCACAGAAAACGATTGAAAGCAACAGTGCATGAGAAGCTACAATGCTTAACAGTTTTATCACAGAACAATCACGTATATTGCTGGACACCTTTAATCTGCCCCAAAACAGATAGCTTTATCTAGACCTCAAATATATTTATCCTTAGTGTTTCAGTATTAATATTAATAAACAAAATATTATTAGTAGTTATGTGCAATTTTACTTTTACTTTTTACTCCAGTAATTTGTAAGCTATGAAGTCTTTATTCAACATACATACACAGAGTCCACTCTCTTATCAGTGAGCAGATAGTAGATGCCTTTTTATTTTCTTTTTATTTGTGGCATTTTGACATATATTTGTTTGCAGTGATTTTTAAATAGCAAAGAAAAAGCATTGCAGACTGTCTACAAGGCAGCCATTTTCTTATATATGGTAAACTTCAAAGCAATGTAAAAATAGTGAGATTCTGTTAAAGACATCTCTTTTTTAAATGCATTTAATTCTTTTCACACTACTCTAGTGTCATCTCAGGAAGGATATGTCTTAATTTGATAGCCTTAATCTAAATCTTCTTTGTGCTTAACCTCTGATAGCCTTTTTGGCCTCTGTTTAGAACCTTGTATGAGACCTGTCTACTCTTCTAAATATACCCTGATCCATGTCTTTATTTTTGTATACAAAATAGCCCAGAAATTAACTTTCAAGCTCTGTGCATTCAGTTCAAATATGTAAAACTGGCAGGATTGTTACTTTGCTGATGCTACGTACATGCAGGTAGAAAGGAAGCTGCAGGAGATCTAAGGAGAGAACAACATAGAAAATAAGTGATTTGTATTTAAAAGCAAAGAATAGAAAATAATTTCAAATAAATTAATCTAAATAATTTTGAGAAATGTGCTAATTTTTTTTTTACCTTTTTGAAGTTCTCTGAAGAAACCTTCCTGTCGCCCCTCTGAGTCTGAAAGTGAAGTCTGATAAGAAGGGAACTTAATCTTTCTTTGAACCCAGTTGAATTTGCATGCAATAATATCTGATTGAAATCTGGCTGTAATAACCAGCTGTAAACTTGGCCTCTCCAGAATATTGGGACTCTTTTTGTCCTTTCTTCATGACTGAAAGTTATTTTTTGGGTTTGTTTTTTTTTCATGGTATATCTTTTCAGCTGGCCTTCATGAACATACGCCTGAATTCTCCCATAACTGATTTACCTGACCACAGCCCATTGTGGAGGGTTCTGAGCTGGTGCTGTGGACATGCTCACATTGAACCACTGATCTACGCTTATCTGAGATCACCAGACAAGGTGGTATGTCCATGTGAAGCATCACAGTGTTTACGTGGTGAGAAAATCCCAGTTCTGAAAGCAGAATTTTTTCAGCCCCACATCATGCTGAGTGAAATGCCAGCTTGATGTTATTATCATGTTTCAGAGCTGCCACATGCTCAAGTAGGTCATTCATATCTATACTCCACTACGCTGTTTACATATAGATGTAGCCTCATGATCTAAGAAAGTCTGGGGCAGAGCAGGTAACTCAGCTACGTGTCCTGACACAGCCTTGTGCACTCATTAGTGGGTTATTCTTCCTCTCTTCCATAGATCTGGTTGTTTTTAACTTTCCTCCAAGGATCTTAATCAAAACTCACTGAGGTTAAAATAAAGAATCTTACTGGCATCTGTGGGCTGTGGGTCAGTTCCAAAATGAATAAATTTGGCTTTCAGTATTTGTGTTGTATTATTAAAAACACATTCCTTTCTTTTCTTTATTTCTTCTGTCTTCCATGCATCTATTTGTTGTGTTTTCTCTCTGTTGACACAATACTGGCCGAGGCTGGTTGGTACTGTGCTTTCTCCAAATAGGTCATTACAAAAGCAGCAATGCAGAGCTTTGGATGTCTTTGAGATGACATTGGCACCCCGCTGGCCCTAGTCATACAGGAAGATAGAGCAGTACTTGCTTCCTCAAAATGCTGTTTGTACCAAAAAGCATAGAGAGTAAGCAATCTGCGTTCTCATGCATGCAGAAATAACACTGTGTTGAGTGCTTTAAGGAGGATGATTCGCTCTCTTGTTGTTTGGGCTTTGGCAGTCCAAAAAAGCCAGTTGCAATCTTTCCTTAAGTTTGAGAATTCTCCTATTTACCAAGAGCTTACTTCCAGCCATATATAAGATTCATAGAGTTCATATTTCATGCTGCATTTGTTAGGTACATACCATACCATAAATCACCTGGAACAGAAACAGTACCACGTGGTGAACTGAAGATTTCAAAATGAGCTGCTCATAAATGAACTGCAGACCATGGCTTATTTCCTGGGAGGGGAGGGGGAGGGGGGAAATGTGAACATTTTTGCGTTAGGAAAGGCACAAAAATTTCATCATCACTTTATGAATAGACAGAAGGGGAAGGATACTAGACAAGGCAGCTTTTGCAAATTTTTGCTATGCTCAAAGATCTTAAATTTATTAATATCTGTTACATTTTCCAAGTAAATAGCGTTAAAAGAAAAGACTGCATGAATCAAAAAATAAGCTTGCTTCACTCTATTTTCATAACAGTTTGATCATCCATCCTGTTTACAAATAGCTATGTTAATCATTGCAATCTGAGAATTCAGTGACATTTTAGTATAAATAGTTTATGAGTCTAAGCTTTCCTTTAGACCTGGATCTTATAAACAGTTTGCCTAATTACCTTTCAAGTGTTCCTGTATCTTCTGATTAATGAAAGATCTGTCTTGTGCCTTACCCACTAGTTGTTTCAAACCTCATGACAAATAAAGAAAACAAAATTCTAACATACATCCTTATGTCACAGAAACTCACATATTCTACTCTAGAAAGCACTTAAGCACATGCTCAGTTTACAGACACGCTTACTTTTTTTTATTTCAATTGAAGTTAAGCAGGTGCTTAAGTGAATACGCAAGTGTTTTTCTGAAGAAGAGTGCTCTTTTTTTTTCTTTCTGAATCACAGCACTGCCAGTTGATCAAAACAGAAGTATCTCCATTGCGACAGTGTTTATATATAGGATAGATCTATTACCGCACCCCAGACAGCTGACAAGCCAGGCTAGATGTAATCAGTGGTCACCACACAAGCAGTAAGAACACCACAGCAGTTGATACCATTCATCCATATGATTTTTGGTGGTATATTTAGGTAGACAGGGTAATAGAAGGAAATTGAATGAAGTGATGCAGTTTGGAGGTCAAAATAAGACAAAGAGGACAAGGAACATGGGATGAAACTGGTAAGGAAGGGAGTTAGCAAATGGTTAGGGATAAACTGAAATACAGTCATTCTCAATACAGTGGTCTTAATGAGGTGAGTAAAGTTAAATGCAGTCTTGCACTTAAAGCTTTTAAAGTTGATCAAAGCACAACATTTGTGGCTTCACTGAAGACAGAGGATATTTCTTCCCAATAAAAAACTTTTCCTCCTAAGCACAGTTACATCATTGCCACTGCAAAGACAAAATATAGCCTTATTCTGGTTTTCTGTGAATGTTTTTGAGGTTGCACTTAACAAAACACAAGTTACTCTTCTGAATATTGGGTACCCCTGTAGGATTTCCAAGGGCAGCTGTGAGTTGTTGTCTCTCCTGATGCAAAGCCTTACCTATCTGTACCTCTAAATGAATATTTGCTTGCTGAGGTGTAAGATGGACTTTGATCTTGTGTTAGTTAGCTTATTCTACTGAGATGTTCCTTTCTAAAAAGTGTATATTTTTCTGAAAACTGTTGTGAATTCAGCTCAAAGCATCTGTGTTGACTCAAGTAAAATTATGCCAATATCTGTATTGCCCAATCTTACCCCAGTTCAAAATTCTTGATCAACATTCTCCCCAACGTGTTTGTTTTCTTCCCCTCCACTTTGATAAATTTGAAGCTACAAATAACCAAAGTTTCATGGAAAGCATCAAGCTCCATATTAATAACCTTATCTCTCAGCATAAGGGAACACTTCCAGGATTTCTTTAAGCTCGTCAGAAATATTTACCAGTAGAGGAAACAGTCCGTAAGACATCTAATCTGAATGCGGCTTCAGCTAAAAGAAAGTCAGGTCAGTTTCTTCTTCAGTAGTGACTTTTGATCTTGAAGCTCCTCTGTCTTTCAGTTCCTTTTCACTAGCAGCAAAAAGATATTATGTGTAAGACTAGATAAAAGTTTAATATTTTTCTTTATCATGAACAAACAGTATTAGAATACAGCATGATATCTCTGTATAATTGAAAGCTATGGAAACCAGCTTACTGATTGAAAAGTGCTGTTTCTTCATGATAATCCATCCCACACACATGATTCTTGCTTTACTGGAGGGAGGAAATGATGAAAAATGGAGGGATAAGTGACAGGAAGGAAATATGGTGGTAAGAGAATAAAGCCACTTATCAGACACTACCAAAGAAAACTTTTTTTTTTTTTTGTAGGTGAGCAGAATGTTACTTTGCAATTTGACAGCAAGATAAATCATTAATGATTAGGAATTTGTTTGATGATGTATAAAACACTAGTGTGTCTGCATGTGAACCATGCGTGTAGCCACTCATCCCGTCACTCTGAATATGCCCTTTAGTGAAGGACACAGATCCCAATCCTGTTCTGTAGTGCTGAGAATCCTGAATAACTCCTTCGATGCTGGAAGAGTTATTCTAGATGTACTCTGTCATAACACAAAAAAAAACTTAGACTAGTATTAAAAGATATATCATTGAAATCAAGCACATTCTTAAAACATTATCTAAAGACTTTATTTTACAAACCAAACAGTTGCCAGACCAATGGAAAAGGAACACAGATTGCATTACATCAGCTGTCACAGCCATGAGCAAGATTCAATGAAAATGCAATATGAAGAAATTGGTAGCAACATTTGGAGTTCAACAGAAATGCTTTTCACTTACTGTTCTGCAGCATGGCAAATTTGCTTATAAATCACCATAATATCTATTACTGCATTTACTCTAATCACTCTTCTGAAAAAAAGTGTCAGTAATTATCAAGGCCAAAGTCTTAATATGTTGTAACACATTCTGCAGACTTCATTTTCTAAAAGAACGAGCAAAAAAAGAAATTTTTAAATAAGTTGGATTAATTTATGGTGTAATTGAAAACACATGCTATGACATGGAGCAGTCTGGTTGTTTGTGGTTGAACCCACTTGGAGAAGCTAGAGTTGTGTCTGTTCAAGGCTAGATACTACATTAGCATGAAACAGTGGAAATGGAAGTCCCATATGTGCTTAGATTAATAAATAGTCTCCAAATAGGTTTGTGTCTGGCATATTCAAGACTATATGGAAAATGTATTTACAGTATGTAAGATGTCCTAATTGATGTCTTAATAATAAAACAAACTGGGAAAAAGTAGTCTAATAATGCATTTACCATTTAAAGCACTGGTGGCAATGTAGTGTAAGGGAGTGTTTTTAAGTCAGATGTGACTAAATAGAGAAATTCCATATTTCAGATTAATCATCGTATGTTGGTATCACAGAATTTTTCTTCCCTTAATAAAACCAATTCAGGCTTAAGTGACACTCCACTTTAAATGTTATTAATTGTGTGTTTCCTGAATTGACTCCATTTCAGTGTAAATATTAACATTTGAGTATGTTTTATTTACATAAGATCTTTTTTTTCTTTTTCCAATGGAAAAGCACATTACCATACCAAGCACAGAACTTCTCAAACGCTGAAAAGTACAGACTGATAAATGAATTTGAAATGATGACTGTTGGATATGACTGAGACCAGGAAATTAAAAGGTGATATCTTACCAAGACCCTGTTGTTTCAATTATGAGTATGTCAGCTTTGGTTCAAAGTACGGCTATGAACAAAAAAATGCCTGTGCAGTGGGATTCAGCCTGTCTTTTTTTTTCTGTTTTTTTTATGTAGACAGATAAATTTTTAGTACCATGTAAGCAGGATTCTTCCATACCTTGCATTCCAGTACTGTTACTACCTTACTGAAACATATGCTGCCTTCTTTAGCAACCATAACATGAACTAAAAACTAAAAAGTTCAATATTCAAGTTGCAGGCAAAGGCTCTGTTCTTGAAAAAAAGGTGGATTTGTCTATATAAACTAGACTAACTGGATCTGGAAGTAACTGAGAGAGAATAAGTAGGAGAACAAGTGTCATTTTCAAGATCTTTTTGTAATTATGAATGTATTATTGCTCTACACACAGAAAGTATTCTTCCTGGTGTCTGAATACAGCCTAGGGGCTAGAGTGTTTACTTTAAAATTTCTGTATAACTGAATACATTCAGATGTGTGGACAATTTATTATATAATACTAAAGGCACTGAATATTGCTTATATTTGAGTTGTAGAAATAGAGTCTCTGTAGAATTATCTATACAAATAATGTTCTTTTCTTTTCTTTTTTCTAATAAATGAATCTTTTACCTTCTTCATCACAATAGATGTATTGTTATATTTTTACCCATATGGGGTCAAAGTTTGTTTTCTGATCACTATTACAATGTGTTCCACACATAACAGTCCAGTTACTGGGAACCTCTGATTTCCTGCACCTTGTCTGACTGACCACCAGAATCAAGCAGATCTCCTTGTGAAATGATACATTCCCAGCTGGATACACCTTGAAGGACTCTGGATTTTATAACTGGTCATAGTCCAAATCAAATATGTATTATTTGTTTCAAGTGCTCTCCTTTTATGTAACAACCTGAATTGCAATTCAAGTCAATGGCAAAACTCCTATTGACTTTCAGGAAAAAAGATTAAGCTTTATAATGTGTATTAAATGTTCTGTTCTGGTAGTCAACTCAGAACTTCAGGGTGGGCTCAGTAATACATCAGACTAAAAATTCATCCATATTGACAGTGAGAAAAAAGAAAAATATATTCTACAAAAGACGCTGCAAAATCCTTTCTTCAGTTGGAGATACATCTGTCATTAAATCCATGCTATATTAAATTATTGTTACACGTAAGGGAGGTTAACCTTCCTGCTTATGAGCAAAGAAGAAGCTCAGTAACACATACAAACCTCTGCCTTTCTCTTCACTACACAATTATTCACCGTTTTTCTGACTATATAGGAAGCACAATGCTAAGAAAAAGTTGAATCAGTGATTTAACCCCAATATTGAACTTTCATTAGATTGCTAAGATAATGAAGAATATTTTCAGAATGCCATTATGCAATGCTTCAATATTTTTCTTACTATTTTTATATTGTCAAGACATGAAGTGGGTAGGAACTCTAGAATGCTCTTCCCAACTAAATAACCTTACATACATCCATACAGGGAAGAAACAAAAAGTAAGCTTAAGATAGCAATTGTGACTTTACATATCACAGAATCATAAAATCGTTAAGGTTGGAAGGGACCTTTAAGATCATTGAGTCCAACCATTAACCCAACCTGACAAAACCACTTCTAAACCATATCCCCAAATACCACGTCTACCCTTATTTTTAAACACCTCCAGGGATGGTGAATCCACCACCTCCCTGGGCAGCCTGTTCCAATGTTGGATAACCCTTTCAGTGAAAAAAAATTTCCTAATATCCAACCTAAACCTTGCCTGGCTTAACTTGAACCCATTTCCTCTCATCCTATCACTTGTCATTAGGGAGATATCAGAACAATTTCACTGAAAATTCCAGAGCCAAAATCATTGTGAAACTACGAGGTGTGAAAACACCATTATTTCAGCAGTATTGGTGTCATTCTTCTGCAGAGCAGTGATTTAGGCCTGGGGTAATGGGAGACACCCCAGTTTACTTGCATTGCTAATTCAAATATTAGATGAATGTGAAAAAATGAACTGTCTCTGGAGAATAAATAAGAAAAGTCAAATCTGCCTCTCCTCAGACTTGTCGATTCTAGTCTTCCATCTCCCCAGTGTATCTCATATATGATTTTTTAAATTTTTTTGTATATCACTTCTAAACAAGAAATTTAGCTGGGTAAACTGCCCACCCCATTGGCTGTAATAGTAAAGTATACCAGATAAAGACCTGATTTCTTTTAGGATACTTGCATCTGATATTTTATAAAAAGATACATTAACAAAGTTGGTAAATACTGTTGTAAATGTAAAGGGATGTTTACAATTCTGCAAGAGAGAAAGCACTTGGGCAAGAGAAGTCTACTTGCAGGAAGCTGCTTGTCTTCCTTTCCTTCTTTTCTCTTTTCATTTAAAGGTTGGCTTTTTGTCCTCCTGTGAAATGTAACACACTGCCAAAATTGCTGAAAATATTTTCTTTTAAAATGTACTTTGAAATTCTATCACCTCTTAAAAGTTGTGTTTCTCTTCTGTTGAGTTTGTGTGTTCCAGTCCTTACCTGAAGCTCCTTTTTTCACAGCTTTCAAATCTCCCACACAGTCTTCAGGGAATGCAATGAGCTTAAAGAGCTGTGTCAAACAGCCTGGTTATGAGCAAGGCCAATGTTACGTTGCCTTGATGGTGATACCTGTGTCTTGTCATAAAAGCAGAAGTTATGTAATGATAAATTCCTGAATGGTAGCCAGAAGAACATGAAAAGAAAAAGAAGCCTGATTTAAAAAACAGGTACATGGCTATACAGATAATATTTCTAAGAAAGAATTTGGCCAAAAATTATATGAGACAAATGTCTTTTGTCTTATTTTGTTTTGCTCTTTAAACAGAGGTGAATTTTATTTCCTCAAAGTCTTTGTAACCATTTAAAAATTAAGTTGACCACAGCATATTCTGACACCCTTTGTAGGACTGGAAGTCTCTTCTGGGAAATAACGGCGTGAACAGACTACCCTTTAGCTGCACAAATACTGCCTTGACTTCAGAGGGCTCTAGCAGGTCAGGCATCACAGCTTTGGAATATTATTTTCAGCAGACCTGTTCACCTTAATAAGCCTACTTTTACTGAGTAAATGTTGTAGATCAGAGGGAACATCTTAGCACACACTTAATAACAGCTTACACATACATGTCTAGATCTTAAACTTCTTTAAAACCCCAGTAGTATTAATACTGACTTCAGAGTCTTTCCCTCTGAGCTTGCTTTGTTCTATCTAGAAGCTCAAGGAGTGTAAATAAGTTCAAATTTCTCTGACATTTTTGAAGGGTTTGTGTCATGAAACAAACTGCATTTTAATAAAGTGTCCTTGTTTGGCTGTTTTGCCATTCTTTTGTCTGTCTTTTTTAAATGAAATGAAATGAAAAGTTGAGGTCGGTCTCATATGCTGGACTCACAATTCTACATTTCTCTGTGGCTTCTACAGTATGTTGCAAATACGTAGCATTTAGCACATAAGTGATAAGAAAAACATGTATGACCTCTTTTGTCCCTTGAAATCTAATGGGGGATTTTTTAAGATATATATAAACAACAGTCAAGTCTGCATCAGACCCATCTGGTTCTAGACGTGAAAGAATCTCTCAGGATTTTTTTCAGATCTAGGGCCCTGTCGCTATGTTTTGAAGCCCTTAACAGACAACTTCTATGGAAAGCATGAGGATTCTCTGCTCTCTTGTAAATTACTTCAAGTGCGTGGGTTGCCTATTTTATTTGCCTCTCACTTAAACCACAGCTGAGCAAAAGCCGCCTTCAGATAGCCTACGCAGAGGAAGGAGCTTTAGGAGGATTTCCAAGTGACAAGCACCGTTACTAATAAATTGTCTCAGAATGTAAAAATGTGACCCTCTCAGGTGGTTCAGCCCCAGTGTTTGCAAACTGTGACCAAGTATCAGATTCCTGCCTTTTTGCTAAGCGCTCGCCATGGAACAATACAGGGCTGCGACTTCTCGCTCCAGCTCTGATTGTGTAGACTGTAATTAAGGATTTCGATGAGGATGAATGGCAAAGAATGCCACTGTGCAATTGGCTGTAACCAATGCGACCTGAACTGATCCTCTATCGGGGGGGGGGGGGCTCTTGTACCCTCTTCCGTGATCCGTGTATGTAGTTAGCACGGACTCCCCTGCCAGGCTTTTCATCGCTGTGCTTTTAAAACCATTAGCTTGCTTTGTAGTCTTAGCAAGACATACATTTTTGAGCTATCATAAATGAAATCTTAGAAGATACCTTTCAACATATGCCGGGCACAGTTAAAAAAGAAAAAGGCCATTATGATTCTTTAAAGAAGGGGAAAAATACCTCGGGGTGAAATGGTGCAGGCATTTTGTAGAATATGGAAAGTTTGAAAGAAGCTAACATAGAATAAAGGGACATAAGAAAACATGGCTGCATTACATAGAAAGGAGGCAACCTGGATAGACTAAAGTTTTAATAGGATTCTTTGCCCCTATAAATTAGTTTTCACCTTCTGCGGTAGGTCAGGTGATGCCACTTTGTCTCCCACTAACTTGCTCCTGATATACTTTAATAAAAATCAAGAATAAATAACCAAAGGGTTGTCTGGTATGATCCAGCTGTTGTCTGCTGTCATAGGAGAAAACATATGACTGGAAAGAATGTATATCTCAATTTATTTAGGAAAAATTGGGTTTACGATTTTTCCAGTGAAAGTTTTATGTGGCATTTGGATAGCACTATGTGGAACAGATTCAGCCTCCTATCTCCCAGATTTTCTCAGTATATGGAGAGACATGCCAAGACTCTACCTGAATCTGGACCTCTGAGTCTTAACTTAGACCAGACATAGAACTTTTATGATTCACACTGACTATGGAAAGGGGGTTTTATTGTACTAGATGTGTTTTTTTAGGACCTTGGAGCTGGCACATTGAGAACCGGGTGGGTCAGAACTCTCCTACGCTCATATGCTGGATGCTAGGGTTTACTGATTTCACTGAAGAACAAACAGGCAGATTTGAATGTTTTAGATCCTGCTTGTAGTCGGGAGTGGTAGAAATCAAGTTCATTTTGCAACAGAAGGGAAGATGTATACACTAGTGGTAGATGTCTGGGGCACACTGAATCAGAGTGGGGAGAGCAGCAAGTTCTCTTTTTCGCGTTTTATAATAAAGAGTTGGGAAATGTGGAGAAGGCAGAGCCCCTCATGGTACAGATGCTTCGCTTGTAGAGCAATAAACAATAAAATTCCTATACAAAAATAAGTAGCTGTTTTAAGTGATAGAAAGACAAGTAGTGAATTCAGTGGGATGCACAAGCAAAGCATTGAACAGGTTCATTTATGGACTAGTTGTAGTGTATACATTACTTTGATTTCACTTTTCTGTCTTTATTTCCCCTGTGATTTTTTGTTTTCTTTTCTTTTTTAGTCATGCACATTTACTGGGCGTGGTGGGGGGTGGGGGGATGAAGGGGGAGAAAAAGAAAACAACAAGTTTTTCTCTTACTGTCTCCTACCTGTTTGAAATAGACACCTCCTTAAAGTCTTACTCTCCCTATGCTTTGTAATGGTATTTGATTTACCTGTGTCAATTCCCTGGAGTTAAATACACATTTAAAAAACCACCTTGGGCTTAGGACTCCTGACCCCTGATCTCATCCAGACTATCCTCTAGGCAGGATAAATCCACAAAGGGAAAAAGGTTCCCACTGACAAGTGGTGAAAACTTCCACCTTCTCTTAAGCAGGAGAGGGATCTTTCAGGAATGTGCCTTTGACCATACCATAATAGTAAACTCAGCCTTATACTAATGTGACTCACATCAATCACTGTGTGTGTGAAACCTGCAGTCTTACCCATGCCTTTACCATCAGGTACTTGTGAACACATTTTCACAGACCCTCCCAACCTCTATCTTGAGTCAACAGGTTCAGTATAACATAGATTGTATAAGCAGATGTTAATATTGTTTGTGTAAATTAAACTGCCAACCTACTATAAAACTACCAGTGGGATTAAATTTATTCCTTACAATATTCCTAATCTGTATTTGCATCTAGTCCTTATTCAAAAGTATTGCATATTTTCTGTAAGATCCAAGGCATAAGTATGTATCTTCTAATTGAGGAGATTCAGTTTTTTTACCCCAAAAGATGAAATGGATGATTAGATCCTATATTTTTACCAGGTACATTCACAACAGTACACGTGACAGACCTTCGTGCACTTCAGACTCGCAGGGTCTTACAGATAAGTTTTGTTTCCTACTATATTTTTGTAAAGTACAGAGCATACAAGGGTCAGTAATCTTTTGTTGATAACGGCACAGTACAAGGTATGAAGAAAAAAAAATTACTTCTGGAGAAAAAAAGTTTTAATGTGTTTTTGCAAAAAGGATTAAAAAGAGGGAGAAAGCAATGGGAAAATTAAACGGAAAGGGGAAAGAGAAAGGGAACGGGAAGGGGAACAGGAAGGGGAAGGGGAAGGGTAAAGGGAAAGGGAAGGGGAAGGGAGCAGGTCACCAAAAATCATGCATCTGCAAAGGACAGTAGAAATATTTTTGTACTTCGTTTTGAAGCATTGACTGTGTTTTATTTCTACATTTTTTACATTCTGATCTTCAAAACTCTTTACACATGGGCACAAAGTTAACCTTGGAGCAAGTTCATCTAGTGAGCAATACTAGACACATGGATATCCTGGATCATTATGCAAAACTTAGGAATTTCCCTTCGGTTCACTTTTCATTTATCCCTTTGACCTCAGCAAGTGTTCAACACTGTCTCCCACAGTCTTCTCGTAGACAAACTGGCAAAATACAGATTGGACAAGTGGTCTGTGAGGTGGGTAGGAAATTGGCTAACAGGCCACTCAGGGAGTCGGAATAATTTTTTTTTTTTTAACTCAGGCTGGCAGCCCATCACAAATGAGGTTTCCCAAGGGTCAATACTGGGCCCCATGCTGTTCAACATCTTCATAAATGATCTGGATGATAGGATTGAATGCACCTTCACCAAATTTGGTGATGACACTAAACTGGGTGGTGAAATGGGTACATCAGAAGGGAGAGCCATCTTATGGAGACACTTAGGCAGGCTGGAAGAGTAGATTAGCAAGAACATATGAAATTTAACAAAGTCAAGTGCAAGGTCCTGCACCTGGGACAACATAACCAAAGATCCCAGATCAAGCTGGGATCTGTGTGGCTGGGGAGCAGCCTTGCTGAGGGGGACCTGGGCGTCTGGTCCACATCAAGCTAAACATAAGTCAGCAGTGCTCTGCTGCAGCAAGGAAGGCAAATTGGATCCTGGGCTGTGTCTGCAGGGGCGTTACTAGCAGAGATAGAGATGTGATCATCCCACTCTACTCAGTGCTTCTCAGGCCTCACCTGGAGTACTGTGTCCATTTCTGGTCCCCACAATTCAAGAAAGATGTGGAAAGACTGTAGGGGATCCAAAGGAGGACCGCGAAGGTGATCAAAGGGCTGAAGTTCCTGCCCTATGAGGAAGACCGAAGGAGTTAGGTCTTTTCTCCCTGGAGAAGAGAAGGCTCAGGGGAATCTCATCACAGTATTGTAGTACTTAAAGGACAGCTACAAAGAGGACAGAGGATCTCTTTTCCGAGGAGCTACATGGAGAAGATAAGGGGCAACAGGTACAAGTTGCCCTGGGAGAGTTTTCATCTCAATGTAAGAAAGAAATTTTTTCACTGAGAACAATGAACCACTAGAACAACTTCCCCATATACATAGTAGAGTTCCCATCACTGGAGGTTTTCAAGATACAATAAGACAGGATGCTACGTGATCTCATATGGGCTCCATTTCCAATCCAAGGTTGGACCAGATAATCCTGTGAGTCCCTTCTGACCTCGTCCGTACTATGAATCTGTGATTCTGTGATTTTATGGTTTTATGATTCTATGATTCTACGATTCTATGATTCTATGATTTATTATTTAATTAGTCAGTAAGGAAGACATTTCTATTATGATATTATGTCCTTTCTCATTGAGAATCTCAATAGATTCCTTCAAAACCTTATTAGAAAAGTTTGTTTCTACAATAACAGAGAGATTTTTTATAGCAGATGATAAAACTATCAAAAGTCAATGAGAGGTTGGAATTGAGACTAGACTCATATCTCCATAAACCAAAAAAAAATTTGTTTTAGAAAGAGAAAGAGACATGAGAAAGAAACTGTCTAATTCATCAAGCAGTTGTAAACCACATCTTCCAAGAGAGAAATTATATTCCCTATCTTAAAATATTGACTAACTTTAAAAACATACAATGTAGTTCCTTATATTGGATGCATGCCTTCATTTAAGAGGTTACGCAGAAGTGGAAAGATGCAGAATCCTAGTACTGGGAAATACAAGAATTTTTAGTAGTTAGCATGAGTGAAGATGACCTGCCATAAATAAGTTGCTAATACTCTAAGTTTGCCATTATGTGATGCTGCAGTCCAGGATACTGCAAGGAGGAAGCAGGACTACAGGCAGGATCACAACCCCAGACTTCAGGAGAGCAGACTTTGGCATCTTCAGGAATCTGCCTGGAAGAATCTCATGAGATATGGCCCTAGATAGAAGAGGGGTCCGGGAGAGCTGTTTGATATTCAAGGACTGCCTCTGCTAAGCCCAAGAAAGACCCACCCTGATGAACAGGAAATCAAGCAAAGCTGGCAGGAGGCCTGCGTGGATGGTCAAGAAGACCCTGACTAAACTCAGGCATAAAAAAGAAGTGCATGAGAGGTGAAAACAGGGACAGCAGGACCTGAAGGAGTATGGACACAATGTACAAGTGTTGCGAGATGAAGTTGGGAAAACCAAAGACCGCCTGGAGGTGAATCTGGCAAGGGACGTGAAGGGCAAAAGGTGTGCTTCTACAAGTACATCAACAGAAAAAGGAAGGATAGCGAAACCATGGGCCTGTTGCTGAATGTGACACAGGCCCTGGTCACAAACGACACAGATAAGGCTGAAGTATTCATCATCTCAGTCGTTGCTGGAAAAACTAACCTTCAGCAGTCCCAGGCTCCTGAGACCACAAGAAAAGTCTGAAACAAGGAAGACTTACCCTCAGTGGAAGAGGACAAGTTTAGGATGTACTTAAGCAAACTGGATACACACAAGTCCATGGGCCCTGGTGACACTCATCTACAAGTGCTAAGGGAGCTGGCAAATGTTATTGTGAGGTCACTCTTGATTATCTTTGAAAGGCTGTGGCAATCAAGAGAGGTTCCTGAGGACTGGAAAAAGGAGGGCAAGGAGGACCCAGGGAACTAAAGACTGGTCAGACTCACCTCAGTACCTGGGAAGATGATGGAGCAACTAATGCTGGAAACCATTTCCAGGCACATGAAAGACAACATGAAGGTGATCAGGAGTAGTTAACATGAATTTACAAAGGGGAAATCATGTTTAACCAACCTGATACCCTTCTGTGCTGAGATGACTGGCTTGGTGGATAAGGGAAGAGCAATGAAAGTAGTTTATCTTGATTTTTGGTAAGGCTTTTGATTCTCCCATAACATCTTCATAGAGAAGATGTTCAGGTATGGTCTACATAAGTGGACAGTGAGGTGGACTGAAAACATTGAGCTGCTGGGCTCAAAGACTTGTCATCAGCAGCATGAACTTCAGTCAGAGGCCAATCACAAGTGGTGTAGCCAAGTGTTGATACCAGGGCCAATACTGGTTAAATTGTTAACTGTTCCTTAAGAAGTTAGATGATGATACCAAGTGTACCCTCAGCAAGTTCACAGATGATACAAAACTTGGAGGAGTTGCTCATATACCAGATCTGTGCTGCCATTCAGGGGGACCTTGAGAGGCTGGAGAAATGAACCTACAGAAACCTCATGAAATTCAACAAAGGAAAATACTATGTCCTTCCCATGAGGAGGAGTAACCCCATGTACCAGTACACATAAGGGACAAACTGTGTGGAAAGCAGCTTTTCAGAGAAGGACCTGGGGTTCTGCCAGACAGCAAACTGAACATAGCCAGCAATGCGCTCTTAAGACAGAAAACGCCAAAAGCCTCCTGGAGTGCACTAGGCAGAACATTGCCAACAGGACCAGGAAGGTGATTCTTCCCCTCTACTCAACACTAGTGAGACCCATCTGGAGTGCTGGGTCCAGCGCTGGCCTCCCCAGTAGAAGGTAAATACTCATTTACTGGACCAAATCCAGTGAAGGGCTATAAAGATGATTAAGGGACTGGGGTATCTGTCATACAAGGAGGCTGAGAGAGCTGAGGTTCCTCAACCTGGAGAAGGGAAGGCTCAGGGGGATCTCAGCAGTGTGTATGAACAGCTGATGGGGGTACTGAAGAAGACACAGCCACGTTCTTCTCAGTGGTGCCTGGTGACAGGACAAGAGGCCATAGGCATTAACTGAAACACAGGAAATTTCATCTGAACATAAGGAAACACTTCTTTACTGTGAGGTTAGATGAACTGTGAAACAGGTTGCCCAGCAAGGCTGTAAATTGTCCATGCTTGGATATTCAAACCCTGACTGGACATGGTCCTGGACAACCTGCTTTCATTGACTGTGATTGAGCAGGGGGTTGGACTAGATGATCTCCAGAGATGCCTTCCCAACTTGGTGGTTCTGTGATAACTGAGAACCTCCCAGTTAACATAGTGTATTGAGACATTAACTGCAAAACTACAGTTTACTTGCATCATAACATTTACTGCATACGAGGTGATGATGGGCAATCCACCTTCTTAATGAATCATGCATTCCCGGTAAGCAGGCAAATTAGAGCACCTGGTTTACACATTGCATGTGTCAGAGCTGAGCTTGCTGAACTTGCTCAGTGAAGTACATATAAAATTCTCCTTATAAAAACAACTTAAAACAGCCTGAAGAAAAAAAAAATCCATTTTATTTAACTACCCACCTGTGAAATATGAAAGAACATCCTTAAATACTCTAGAGTGGCTTCCTGATTGTTTGGAAAATAGAGCACAGTTTGGCACTGTGCTTAACACTGTGCTTAAATGTAAGTACACATTCAAACCTTTTTTTAATTCATTTTCAGGTAGCTCTGTGGTACTTAGATACACGCATAAGTGTGCAATTAAATGCTTTGCTGAAAAGGTGCTCCTGACATTCCCGAGACACCATATAGTCCAAGAAGCTGAAAAAAGTTATCATTGGAAAATCTGTTTGCAAATGTAACTGCCAGCAGCTCTTTTCTATGCTTAATGCCAGTAATTTGAAATGCTGATTGCAAGAAAAATTTATGCTTTATTCGAGTACATTTTAATTTTTTTTACTTTAATTTTCACAGTCATTTTTAATTAAGACTCCTAACAAAACTGTAAAATCCAATTTTGCATTCTGTATGGATATTATTTCAGAAAAAAGTTAAGATGGTAACATGTCTCATTTTCCAGGATGTAGAAGCGGTGTTACCTGCTAGGAATGTAAGATAATATGAGGCAGCAAGAAAGTAACACTGAAAATATCACATGAAGAAAACTCTGTTGTTTTTTTTTTTTTTTTAGCCTAGCTGTCATGAACATAGTGTGTCTAAGGAAAAGGGGGCTTTGTTCCCTTTGAATGTTTCAGTGGAAATTGAAAAATAATCACTTTTTTCCAGCAATTAAAACAAACCCCAAAAATCAAAAACCAAGCCCAAAGCTAAGAACTGCTTATTGGAACTTCATTTCATAAAACTGAAATATACAAAAAGCTGGGGTTTAGCTGATTTTTTGTTTGCTCTGTTCTGTTTTGAGTTTAATCCACACAGTTTTTCTGTGGAAGTTCCAGTCAGTGACCATTTTATGTGTATTTTGAACCATGTCTTTGTAGATAATTAAGTTCCTTTTGAAAATTGGTGCTAAAATCATGTATAGTTTAACAGAGACCAGGTTTTAGTACAGTTCTGAATCCTGCTGAATTTTCTTACATAGATACACGTTGATTTGAGCAGGCGACCTGTGTGCAGTTCACGCTTTCACCACTGCTGTTTGTCTAGCAATGGTTTTCTTCTGTGCCCTTGAGCAAAGCAATAGGACAGACCTGTATTAATATCACGATTCTCCTTTATGCAAAAAAGCTTGGATTGTGGAGCATGCAACCTCTAGTACACCTCAGCAACACCACACGTAAACCCCAGTTCTGTTCTCTCTCCAGAAGGAGTGCTAATTACATGTTAGATAATTAGACTATAAATATCCATCCACCCAATGAGATTTAAACACGGTGGATTTGATGCTAAGCTCTTTGTGTCTGAGACGGTCTTTTTTTGTGTTCTTTGGTTTTCTTGCACAATTAGGCGCAGCCAGTGCCTGAGGTTCTGAGAGATTTAGTAGCAGTACAATAAGGATCTGAGTGAGGAAGGTACGTGTGTGCTTACCTTAACTAATACAACATCAGGAATTTTATCACAACTTCAATGGAAGACTGTTACCATATCTTTAATCTCTCTGACTCTTTGTGTGACACCGCCTATATTCTATCTTAGTTTAAACTGTGCTCTCCAGACACTACAATGAATTTTCCCAATGACATCAGTAAGAACAACATCAAGCCCTCAGAGGCAAGCTCTTCAACTTTCTCAAAAGATGTAAATCCAGAGGAGCTTAACATAGCAGGTAGATGTTTTCAGATGTCTTTTAAGACTGGGTTTCTCATTTGAAACCAATCCCACCTGTTGTCTGAAAAACTTTCTGAAGTGTCCCATCTTTAAAGCCTGTTTGTGCATTTTGCAAGCACGCAAAGCTGTTTGGAGTAATTCTTAGCCCAGGCTCCACTGAAAAGAAACCTTCTGTGGGAACACAAAAACTCTGTGTATTCCGGGTAAACATAATTGTGCTCCCACAATTATGCTGGTGAACAGAGGAAAACTATTGAGCTATGTATTGCCATTAAAATTATTCATTTAAATGGGGTGTTTCCACTGTGCACAGGTGGTAAACTTATCTCACATGTTTTTTGTATAAAAGCCTGAAATAAGTGAACACTGGCAAACACAATCTAATGGTGTCATTAAAATGATTGTAAACATGCCTGTTGTGGCAGATGTGTGCTTTCTTTCTGCTGATATACATTCGGGTTGTTGGTCAAGATCAAACAAATGCAGACTTTTAGCATGTCAAAAAAGGTCTGCATTCTAACAGGTTCTGTTTGGAAAGAGATCTGTTTCCTTAAGGGCCAGGATAGCTATAAAATAACCAGACTGCCTGATCAGATCCGATGTCTATTCTTATTTTCTTTGATTAGGGTTGTATTCCCTGTATTCTTTGCCATCTACAGTTTCAGCTGAACAAGAGATTATGTGTTGCATCATTCTGGTTTGAGGAAACATTTCAACAGAGTAATAAATGTAGAGAAATATACAAAACTCGGAGCCAGGAAGCCATCAACTTTTTCTTCTTTCTAAAATTGTTGCCCTCTGTTTAACTATAATTGCCAGCTTTCCAGTGATTATTTACTCTGCTACACAAGGTAACACAGGCATGGCTGTTGTTATCCACCAGAGGATAGGATGAATTTAAACACATTTCCTCAGAGCGAAATTCTCCAGCCTAAAACAAAAGTTGATGGACAGCTGAGAATACAGCAGAACCATGTGCTTCCCTTCTGCTCGGAGCAGGAGCTGTGCTCCACAGCTACTTGTAGAGAAAAGCGTAGCTCTGTGGTTGCTCAATCCGCCTTCAAGCGAAGAGTCCTCTGGAGTCTGGAGAAAGGCTCGTGGGGAAAGAAGCCAGAGGATTTACAACCATCTGTTTGTACCCTCCCCTTGGGAAAAAGCCTGTGCAGTAGTTATACGTCCCAGAGGAGGGATTCCTTCTCAGTATTTTTTCAGGCAACGCCCTGTATGAGAACGGATTGGTTTCGCCATCCAGGCTTTAAGCTTCCGTTTATTCCAAATAATGCTCAGGATCCTTAATTGTTTGCAGCGTCACTTGCACTAAATCTTAGTATTTAGGCTTTATAATTGCAAATTAATTTAGCTCACTTTAGGTAGCCAAGAAACATTGCTATAGCCCAATCTACCTCCTGTATGTTGGCTGTTTTCATTTCTGCTCAACTGCAAAAGGAAGTCAGATCTTCACGTTGTATAAGTGTGTGTAGCTCTACAGGCAATGGTGGTGTTATGCCAACACATCAGCAGAGACAGCCAGTTTACAGACAGCTACGGTCATATGTCTTGGAAGTTAAGCACTTCTGTGCTGAGAATGTCCTGGATTTTAGATCTGGGGCCTGAATCTCTTGTCAGCAGCATCAGTGGAAGTCCAGCACAGCTTTGGAATTACGTAGGTGTAATACTGATGCGTAAGACAGCAAAATCCATTCCATACAGCACAATGCATCTTTAGAAATGGGAAAAGACATACAATGTCCCTTTCATTTTTATAACACACAAAGCTCTTTACCTAAAAGTACATCAAAGTCTTAGACTTCCTGACTTCTTTCTGTGCAGTTGAACCGCCTGGATGCAGGTTGCCTGTGGTGTTATTAGATTACTGTATTTGGACTTGAGACTTGATACATAAGCAACCAGTATCAGCACAATATCTCTATCCAACTCGCTCAGCTAATGAAAGCACCCCCCATGTTCTCTGAAGCAGACGAAGCACAGAAGGTTACACAAGGAAAGCTTTCTTAGCTCAACGCGAACTTCAGTTCCTGAATCAAATCCTTTATTTGAGTACACCAACAGCGTAGGTGCAGAATAATGTCAATGCAATTATTTTGTACATAAGTTGATCTGAATAAGAACGTGGCTTTTTATAGCGATCCCATCTTCCTCATTTTCAAAAAAAACAAGTCCTGGGTTAAAAATAGCTGCACACAAATTTAGAATGAAAACACCTACAGTTGCTTGTGGTTTTTGTGTTTCTCTGTTTACAACCAAAATTGCAAAAAAAAAAAAAAAAAAAAAAAAAAAAAAGTGGTACACTTCTATATTTAGTAAATTGTTCTGGTGGAGAGAGAGTTAATAAGGCTCTCCATACACCTTGGTGTTCAAATCGCCTTCCTGACTGGTGATGCGGGGAGTAAACCTGCACCATGGGGCTGTGCCCAGCAGGGCCCTGCACAAAAGACACATTGCAGAGTTTCTTGGGTAGGTGGAGATAGTTTCTACTCTGAGGCACTCAGACACACTAGATCCCTCCAGGAACAAGCAGAGGTATTATCATAATGGAGGTAAAATAGGTGATTTTGTGTTAATCTTAGCTTGGTTTTTAACATATTTTTTTTTATGAGATGCAACCTTTGATTTGAATATTTGAAACTCTACTTGTCATAATGCTAAGCCTTTTAAAAGTAATTTTCTGTATATTAACTCTCTCTCAAGCTATTGAAACTTATTTTCATTTTGTGCACAGTGCAACTTTTTCAGTAGTATGTGTCAGACAGACAACAACATAGCTAGAGGTACTCAGACCACCCGCTCTACACTCATTTAATTTAACAATGCTGCTTTTATTAACTTAATATTTTTGACTCTCTGTTGCTGGCTAATTTCAAGGTGACTGTTTTCTAAGCAACAGTAGCACCAGTTTACCTGCCTAGGGAAGGCTGTTGGCAACAGCTACATGATCACAGTTCTTGTTTGAGCCGGGCTATAACCTTCACCAGCACTGAGCCAGTGCAAAGCGTGGTGACCCACCACCACTGTGCCTGCTGCACAGTGGAGCTCTGTAGCCTGGAGAGAGCTCCGGGATGGAGCATTAACACAGTCACTGTCCCTGTAGTATATCCTAGGAAAAGGAAAAAAATATTTGATGTAGCTAATATCCACCTGAATGATCTACCTGGCCATTCTTTTCTGCTGATGCTTTAGTTATTAGTCATTCACCTTATACTTCTGTTCGTCCTTTGTACACTATTTGATTGACTACCCAGCAAGTAACAGCGCCCGGAGGGGTACAGGGTCCTCTCCTCTTCCCTAGAACAGATCATGGCTCAGCAACTTCTTCCTGAAAAAGATTTCAAACTTTTGGATAACAAAGGATTGCCTCCAGGTTTCCCCACTGAAAATCAGAGCTGTAACCACGAGGCTCTTATGGCAAAAGACAGCCTCTGTCTTCTTGTGCTCAGTTCCATGTTGCTCATAGTATGTTCATGGCACTCATGCTCCTGTGTATGGTTCCATAGGTCAGGTATCCATACCTAACCTCTGAATCCCAGAGGGCCTCGAGCAGGAGATGAAAAGTTGTCTAGCTATATGTTCAGCTCAGATTAGAGATTATGTTTCCAGTAATTAATATGATAACAAGACTTTTAAACATCTTTTTTTGCTCACAAAACCAGTAAAGAGAACTTAAAGTTATACGTAGAACAGTAAAAATAGTATGTCAAGGATCAACTATTAGGTTCGACTTTAGGTGATATTGGTTTTGTGGATTTTTTTGGTTTGCGTTTGGGGGTTTGTTTTGTTGTTATTGTTGTGTTTTTTCTATGGAAGCCAATATTTACTTGCTGCAGTCTTTAGAATTGCTTTCTGTTTCTTTAATCAAGCACTTGTTCCCTACAGAAACTATAAAAGTGTCTCGGAATAGTTCTGCAAGGACTCTCTTAAAATTACTTTTATCAAGAATTTAGTTTCTTAGATGCATGCTATTTTATTACTTTTAGCCTGGCCCAAAACATATTTATAGTGTGATCTTGTCTTCCATGTTATCTTTTCCACTAGTGTTGTTTGGAATAGATTAACTTCTGCATAATTTGGAAGGGTGAAAAGAGCTACAATACTATATTGGGTGTAAAAACCTTCAGGCTTCAAGAAGGTATCCTGAACGCTAATGTGCCAATGTGGGTGAACAATCAGTTGCTAAACAAAACAGTGTTTCCCCTCATGGTCACTGATACTGAAAATTCAATATGTCTTGAGGATGAGAGTGTTTGGTTTGTTGTTTTTTTTGTTTGTTTGTTTTTGTTTTTTACTGGGTTTAGAAATCTTGGTTGTTCTAAAAAAATTCTTCATTAAAGAAAAAAAAGTATTTTTTTCACTTTTCTTCTACATAGCCGGACTCCATAAATTGGATTGTCATTACTGCTTTATTTGCGTCACTGGAAGGCTCTTAAGAGGAAAAAATTGTTAGAACAATAAACATCTGCTCCAGAGGTGCAGTAATCAGTGTTTAAGCAGTTATGGTTTTTCATTTTACAGCCAGGAAGTTTAGAACCTGTCATGTGGAAATGTAACACTCTTTGCATGCAGATTGCATCCTTCAAGTCAGATCTGTGACTTAGGACTCAACACTAAGCTCTGTTATGGAGGGAGCGTTAAGGAAACACTATAATACTTTGGTCTATGAACTTGTAAAGAAGAAAGAAGGTTATAGGTAATCTTTCCTTTCCTTTCCTTTCCTTTCCTTTCCTTTCCTTTCCTTTCCTTTCCTTTCCTTTCCTTTCCTTTCCTTTCCTTTCCTTTCCTTTCCCCCCAATACTCCCCCCAAATTCTCATCAGTGGACAACTTCAATTCAGTTACTTACTGTCTGATAATGACGTGTACATTACAACTGGCATGTAATAAATGAAAATCATGTTGTCACAAACCTAAGATGTAAAATTACATTCCCAGTTGAAGGCCATTTAGATAAAGAGTAGCATGACATATCATAGGATAAACTTTCAGAAATAAATCATAGGCATTAAGCAGTTTCCTTTCTGATAAATATAGTTGGTATCCATCCTTAGATTTGTTCAGATAAGTGAAAATTAATCGATAAAATGTGATTTTCATCCCAAGTCAGACAGACTTCCTTGCAGAAAAAGCATACGACCTTACAAGCAATAGTAATCATGGTTGGGAAATATTGGCATTAGAGTAACAGGAAAGCCTCAGCAACAAGTGAGGTCAGACTGCACTGAGTGCTCTGCAAACATCTGAAGGCACAGAGGGCTTGCTGTCAGACAGCAAATAATGAAAGGTCATTATATTCCTGTACAAAGTGTATGACTTTTTTTTTAATCAGGGGGCTGAAGTAGGCAAGAACCTACTTAACCTTTAAGCCTTATGTCCTCTTTTTTTTCTAAAATTTTATACATCTTCACCTTATATTACGATTGAAGTTTTCTAGCATCCATCAAGAAGAAAAACAAATTTAAAAAATGGAAAAAAAAAATGTCTTCACAGGCAAAAAAGTTTATAAACTGTGGTCCTTTTTAGTAACATGTCACATAAAGAAATCTAAATTATTTTAGAAAGTTACTAATCTAGGTACCCATCTCAGCCCTCTGATAAAGAGTTTCCCCTTTTTGGGAATCCTCCTCTTGGTGTGCTCTGTGGTGTATAGACTGGGAGCAGATGTAACACAAGCTCTTAATGTTATGATAACACATGCAGAGTGGATTGACACATTCTGGAAAAGGACACTTGTAAAAACACAGAAGATTTAGCCATATGCAGTGCCTTTGCCCTACACACACCCCATGTATAATGCCCTGTAATTTCCTACAGGTTTAATTCCCTCTCTCCTGCCCTCTCCCAAATTATGTGCAGAAACATCTAATAAACTGTCTCAATAAGGCATACTGCATAACCAGGACATATGGATGACACAGAAACAGTATTAAGAGGAATCTTCTGTGTTGATGCTTAGTATGTAGACTTGACTTTTCAGAAGCAATGACCTCAGCTTCATTCCTCAAGGCATCCCTTCTTTATAGTCCAAGCATTTCAGTCAAAATTGCCGGGACTTAAATGCCAAACTAATCTCATTTAGTACTTTTAGCAATAGCTTGAGTCATGCTCTGAATGCTCTGCCTTGCTTCATTTAATTAAAAAAACAACACAGGGCAAAAATAATACAAAAGCAAGGCTGCCAAAGCTCTGTAGTCTGCTTGTTATCCAAGTGGGATTTGTTTACCAACTTTATTCTTTATGTAGAGTACAGTTAAGCCTTTCTCCCTAACTTGTTTGTAATACTGTCACCTCATCCAAGCTAAAAGCTATGAACTCTGCATTCCTTCCAACCACAGGAGGCAAATATTAATTAATAATGTCACTGCTCCCAACACCCAACCACCTTCTCAAACAAATATTTTATTAATTTGAACAAGTCCTATAGTAATCTTAACATACCAACACAGCAATTCAAACCCTGGATATTGGATTTTGTGTTTGCATGAAGTACTAACGAAAGAACAGCAAGAAAAAAACATAGGCAAGTAGTCTGTAGTCTGGTAGTTTATTCTTTAGGCTTTATTCTTCTCTGAGCATTAAGCAGATAAGAGCTCCAGTAGAAATTAGTGTGAATGTCCTTAGCTAAATGAGATTCTCATCCACTTAGATCTTTTTTTTCGGATCTCCTATTGTACAGGTCATCAAACCACCACTATCTGGTAGAGGGTAAGGAGGAATTTCCCATTGAAAATTCCTTGTATGATCGTCTACCAGAAAGCTTCATCGACTTGTTCCTAAATATCTGCTCCTGGCCAATACGAGATATTGATTTAAAGCAGGATGCTAACTTTTGCCCCCATGTAAAGAACAGACGGCTGTAAAAAAGATTTGGCATTTGAATATACACACTTTCTCATACATACATGCAGGCTCATAATATCTGCATTGTCTACACTTTCAGACTTAGTTTTTCTATGGCTACTTTGTGTAACCTTTTGAAAGAATAATCCTAATCATCTTTAATTTATCTTATTTCCAGTCTTACCAAATTATTCTAAGCCACTGTGAGCATTTTCTTTACAAATGCTGGGATTCATCTGACTTAACTTTAAATGCTTGCAATTGGACACACACACATATCAACTCATGTCAAGACCCCTTTTGTAGATTAACAAAGAACCTAAACACTTCTAGAGAGTGATTTGTCTGACCTATTTTAAATAATTTAGTTACAAAAAGATGACTCACACCTTACAAGTTTCTACTTCTCCCTTTTGACCATAACAGAAGTCTAAAGATCACTAGCTCAAAAAGAAATTATAAGAGGAATCTTAAACAACCATGTCTATAGTCTAGGCCAGGCTCCCACAAGACCATGTTGACTGCAGAAATATTTGGACTTAACCTACACATTACTGAAAGCTGGAGGCATATTCTGATGTAAAAAAAGATAGCCAAAAAGGTGTAATTCCACATATCTGCACTTCCTAAATAGAGAATGCCACCACAGAGTGACAACTGAGTTCCACCAGTTGGCAGGAACGGCATCAGTATCTGCCACCTCTGCAGTGGGCCATGCATGTTTCACTTAGCTGAGCGGACAGAGTTCACTGGCCAAACAGCTGTTCCCCATCTTCTCTGGGGAAAAGGCAGTAGGCCAGACATTTTTCTACACATACTTTGAAGTAGCTTTACCACTACTATTGGTATACATAACGTAATTTGATTTAAACAATTTGTTCTTGCAAAGGGAAGCGCAGCCAAATTATATGGATTTGAGGAAAAACAAGACAATGTCATTACTTCCCATTTGTTAGAATGAGGAATGGACCTGGATGGCCTCATCCTTCAGCAAAGCGATGTATTGGATCCATGCAAGAACTTTATGACAAACTCAAATTCTATTACAAGCAGTATAACTACATGTCTAAAACCCCTCATCTTTGATGAAAATATGGATCTGATAATAAATTTTGGGTTATCTCTTTCTAAAAACAAGGCCTTAGTTTAGACTAGCCATAATTACTAAAGCTTTATTTTCCCTGTAGAAGAGGAAAAGGAATCTCAAGTCCAGCAAAACTCAGGATAGATGACATTGTTTAATTTTCACCACCCACAGATGCTTCCTGAATTAAATAACAGGTCTGAAATCTATTTTCATCTTTGTATATCCCTGTCTGGCCCATTGGTAAATTCACTTTGACTCAGCTCCTAAAATCCATAAAACAGACAGAGATAAAAAGATTTCTTCTTTTTTTTTATGTTTAAATTATTGACTAGGGAAGCCACAAAGTGGAGGCAGGTAAGTTAGAGGGCAGCCAGACACTAAATGTAATTGCATGTGAAATATTAGAAAATATTACATAAACATGGCATGGACTTTTGAAAGTCTAGTTTTGGTTCCACTGAGGTTTTGTCTGGGCTCCAAATATACATTCATGTACTGCTTAAGGCATCTACTGAACCACAGGTGACAGAAATAACCAACATTTATGGGCTAAATCAGAAGCCCCTGCTTAGGACTGCTCTGCACTCCTAGCGGCCATTCATCCTCAATGACCAAAAATATATAGGCTGCAGAGCACTCTAAAAGCCAAACTTTTTAAAAACACATTACTTTTTCCACCAGTCTGGCCAAATCTCTGCTCACCAAGAACCTTGAGTGTAAACATCAAAACCAGCTTTTCCAGACAGGCTCATAAACAATTCTAGCTCCTAACTAGACATTGACCTCATTTACTATATCACTGTGCCACTTTACTGTTCCAAACTATTGTCAAGTGCCAATATGCTTTCTTTTTACTGCTATATTACTCTGCAATTGCAATGTGATTGCAATTATGATTGGTGGGTAGAGAACAAAACCCTGACCTCTGAGTCAAATGATCATTCATGAATAATGCAAGTAGGTATTTTTATGCTGCTTTTGTTTCTAAGTATTATTCCTCATTTCCATCCTTCCTGTATTCCTAAAGACATATCATGCTTTTTATCTAGAGGCAGGTAAGAGCCTTTACAAACCCCACTCAGTCTAAAAGTTTGTTTCAGTTATTGCCATAAAAACTTTGTGCTGGTGAGATTTCCTGCTCTAGTGATTTCTCCCTGAAACATGGAGTGCATTCCAATATTTTAGAAATAAGTCTTGGATTGCCAATAAAATGAAATCTCAATAATTCTTAACTATCCCCTAAATATTTGAGGGAAAACTAATAAATATCTAGGAATGTCAAACCCTTGGCAATAGAAACCTATTAGTCTAGAACAGTTTTTAAAGAATACAAATGCTAGAAAACTTATCTTCTCTCTCTGGCTATCTAACTGTCACAAAATTATGCTAATATGTTCTCCCCATTTTCACCTTTGAGTGGAATTCCCTGCCTGTCCTACAGTAAATATAAGTGAGACCCTTGTATTTCCATGTAGCTATTGCTGAATTCTGCTCACAGAAATAAACAAAATAAAACACAACAAAACACAACTTGTCTCAGTGCAGATCTTGCATTGATATCTTCTAGTTATTAATAAGTACACTATACCTAAAGGAAAGGCATAAATTATGCCATCATACCAATTCATCTTATGGATTTCCTAGCTGGGTATACTCAGGATTTCTTTCTCTCTTTGTATTCTTAAGAAACTTCTCACCTTGAATTCACCTTTAGTCTCTGACCTGGCATTTCCAGTCATCATCTGTATTTTGCACCCTAGTAGGTGACATTAATATCTTTAAGAAAAATGTGTAGAACAATTGTGCTTTCAGTGTTAATCTGCTTTTAATGGAGTGTTTGCTTTTAGCAGTCTGAAACAGTCTCCTTGGCTTGATCTCCTTTTAATCTAATGCATCTGGAGAAATGCTGAAAACTTCATTCATTTGCTTTGTGAATGGATAAAGCATTCCTTGCTCATCTTCTGTGTAAGTGCATTGGAGTAAACTTTATTCTTTTCAATTCAGCATTTTGGAAATTCCAAATGCATTTAACCATTTGGATAGTGCTATCATCTCGCCATTTGTAAAGCCATTTTGCTCACTCTACAAGTACCATTTCTGTCCGCTTCCATGGGGCAGGTTTTTTCCTGGGTGTTCTCTGAAATGGACCTCTTTTTTAACCAAAGCTCCATGACTCACAAGATTTTTTAATCAATGTTAACCTTCTATTGCAATCCAATGAACTGTGTTTTAGTTGTCATTAGCTTTCTGGATCTTACCTGCATTTTTCTTGGCTCAGCTCAACAAAGTGCGATCAGCAGTCAGAGGATAAACTATTGCACATAGATAACACATTTTGTAAGAACAGTGTAGTTTATAACTGGCTTTAGTTAAGGGTTTGCTACTCCAGTTATTCTGTGTGCTGAAATTCCAAAACATTCACAGGAGTCTCTAAATAGCTAAAGAATCTTATGCTAAAATAACATGGACAAAAATGACTGGTTTATTTAGCATGTGACTAGATATTTACAGGCTAAATCAGAATGCCAAATGACTTCTGAGCTGGTGACACCCTTGATAATCAGGACTTGCCAATACATGACTAATGATCCAGTACAAACTGTGCTTGTCTAATTTTTCAGCTGTATAGTGTTTTTCCACATTAGTTTTTCTTCTATATTTTTTTTATTTTATTTGAAGTTCTCTGGGCAAGCAGCTGTGCATAGCAGGATGCTGACTCCTTGGTTCTGCAGGAGTGATTTATAAAGGTATAGCACAAAGGCACGTATCTTAGGACCCTTATTCAATTTTTACACAACTTGTTCTCAGACAGATTCTTATTGTAGTTGTTGCATACCATTAAAATATTTGGCTGAAAGCATATCCATGAATTGAATTTTATATTACTCCTTCATGCAAGACATATCCTTAGTTACCCCAAAGGTATTTAAATACTTATAAACATGAATAGTCCTATTGGTCGCTATTTTATCTCACTGACTCCGCTGTACTCCTGATTTTCAACAATGCATATCAGCAGGCATCTCTTCACTTAAGTTAAATGCCGGTTTAAATACCTTCCTGATGTACAGCCTAATTCTGTCCTTGTTACATGAATTGAGTAGTTTGTTCGATTTTTAATCCATAATAACTCTTTTACTTTGACTGCCAACATATATGTTGGAGATTAATTACTAATTATCATTTCTTTTCTCCACTTCATATTCAAAATCATTAGTGTCATCACTTTGGGATTATTTTCAAAGACATGTTGCGCTAACTTGGGATGCTTAACTATCAGGACAGTGGCAGTTACTTATAAGTGTTGTCATAGTTTTGAGAGCTGCGGTGTCACACAACTCTAAAAAAAATCTATGTTTCAAAAATGACAAGACAGAGAAACAAACTAGAAAAAAGAAAAAAAGGAAAGAATGGGCCATTAAATTAATATTTATAAATAAAATTCTCCCTTTGACTGTTTCTGTGTGGAAAGTGTTGTATCTAAATTCCTTGCTTCCAGTACTCAGACCCTGATAAAATGAAGAGGTAAGCCAAGTGTTCTGTGCTGCTAACAAGATTTCTCTGAGATGAAATGTCTCGGAAGAAGATAGGTACGGGCTCATATATCTATGCTTTGAGTTCAAATGGAGGTGCTTTGAGCTTGGAGACACTTTAGAAGGCCTGATGATATGTTCCCAGGACATCCCAATGCAGGGTTAGCATCTATGAAACAATACCAAATGCTTCTGCTCAAGGGACAGATGTACTTCAAGCCTTGAAGAGGGCAGATTTCTTCACCATGTCTCACTGTCTTATAGCCCAATACACTGCGTATTGCAAAGCCCATTCCCTGCTGCCAAGCTACCTCCTTTGAGTGAGACAAACTTGGGAGCCCATCTGTGAAATCTCTTCCCAGGACCAGGCATCTACATTTAGGCCCTGTCACACTCACGGGTGCAGAAAAATTAGATGTTTTTTTTTACTGTGGGTCAGGTGGGTCCGGACTTCACCTTAGCTTTTTAAACAGCATTAATTTTATTAATTTCTGGACATACTTTGGGATGGTAGGGCAGCAATTTAGGTTTGATTTTTTCCTTTTCTCTTTTTAAATGAAAAATGTCTTAAAAAATAAGAAGCTACTTCCTTGAATATGTTTTGTTCACTGTCTTCAAAAAAAATAGGATTTCATTTTCAGTGACAGTTAAAAAGTAGCAAAAAAATGGGGAAATTAAAGCAAAGTCTGTACAGATCTTCCCCTACCCGGAGAAATACAGGGATATATAAGTACTGTTTACTTCCATTGCTAAAACGCCCTCCCCAGGAATTTTGAAGAAATGAGCCTCCCCCAAAATTATATCTTTTATAAAATTGTAGGACTCCATTAAAAGTTCTGGCTTGTTCTTGAACTTTTCCAATGTATTCCTGGCTTTAATTTTCTTTAGAATCATTTTTAACTGTTTGAAACAGTCCTTTTCAAGCTGGAAAAATAATAGTAAAAATGATAAAAAGTACATGGACATTTCACTGAAATGAAAGGCACTTTCCATCTTCCCAAACCTGTCTGTCAACACAGAACAAATATGCAAAAAATGTGAGACAAACAAGCCATATGTTTTGCTTTTCATGCATCTGGCAAAAATGTGATTTCTTTTGCCATGTTTCTCCTGTGATGAGAATTTATTCCACAAAACTGACATCACATATTTTTTCTCAGTTCTTTCCTAGTCCTCCTGTTTGCTTAAATCTGCTATTTGACACTGTCCTTTTTTTAGCGTCCTGATGTATTTTTTCTTATACTCAGGTCATCATCAAATCTTACTGGTCCGTGACATTGCTAAAATTGCAGGAGCCTTTGATCCAGCAGGAATTGTAACTAGATCCAAGGGCTGAAATTGTAAGAAAAACAGTATAATAGCTTAATAGGGTGGTTTATTAGTGACTTGAATAACCTCAGAATAGATCTTCAGCATGTTGAGTCTTTTACAATATCTCGCTGAAAGATATGCACTGGTTCAATCAAAATTATGTGCATGCTGCAAAACCATTGGCTAAATTCTTCCATTTATGATGTGAGAGTTTAAACTGGATAACGATAGTGGTCTCTTCAGGTCTTGAATTCCAGTGAAATAATTTCTCCGGGAGTCCTGATGAAAAATTGGATCATGCCTGATCGTCTTTGGCTTGCTTCTTCCTAGAGACTTTTTCCTATCAGAAATGTAGGAATCACTTTTTGGTTTACATAATACAGTAGCAAACTACTCATTCACTCATTTCTTTCTTCTTTCATACGTCTGGTATCACATTCATTTCTTAGTTTTCCTAGTTCCAGTCCTCAAACTGTACTCAGACATAGGATTTATTTCACTCTGCTCTATTCCACCTTTCTTTCCTAACATTTTTTCCTGTCTTTTCCAAAATACCTTTACGTTTTCTCCAATCTTCCTCTGTATGCTACATTTCCTTCCATTTTGATAGTCATTACTTTGTCATGTATTTCAGTGAAAAAATATGTTATTTCCTGAATCATCTTTGGCATGGACAATTACTGAAGAAGAAAAACTGGTTAAAATTATTCCCATATTCTTCAGAAATCAGTTTTCATATGACCAGTTAAGGGAATCTCCATAAAAATTATATGGTGTACTTAATTTGCAGAGTGAATTCCTGGGACAAAAATGTTTCATTCCTTGGGGTTTTAATAGCATAAAAATAATTTTACTCCAGTAAAATTATTGGTAAACAATTTCAAACAAAAAATGTATCTTAGTCTTTGTTGTTACCTGAACAGATTTTAAGAAACATCACTAACTGTAAATACATGGTCATGTTATTTAAAATGCAAATTATTAACCCCATTTATAGTAATTACATAGAGTAACTCCACATGGCAAAGCAAGTTATAGTAGTTTCTTGGATTCAGTAGCTGAATAACTTCAGCAGTCAGCCATGATAATGCTAGTTTGCTCTTACAAACTCCTATTATCCTGTTCTGCATCATCTGTTCATACCATATGCTTGCAAAACATTCATAGTTCAGAAACTTTAGGTTGACTACCTCTGAATTGAGCATGTTTGTAAATGTTTGTAAGACTGAAACTCAAATTTAAATGCTAAAATTTTTACACTATGAAGCTTTCTTCCTTCAGAGCAAAAGCTTCTGGGCACTTGATCAAAAAATTAAATAAAACAACATTTTCAAAATGGCTATATCCCAAATAAACCATAAAATCTCTAGATAGTGGAACAAAAAGAAAAGAAAAAATACATAATGAAACAAACTGTTTTTGTTGAGTAAAGTTGCACCACATGTGGAGGGTCAAATAGCTCAGGCAGCGATTCCTTACTGTTTCCAAGTCCTCTGTGTATCATCTGCTCATTTGTTCTACACACCAACAGCCCTCAGTTTTGGCATGCAAAATTGCCAGACTATTTGGTGCAATCCTGAGGGCTCAACTCAAAACCAAACCCCTTTTATTTCACAGAATATCAACAAGCAGAAGTTGGTGCAATGGGTTCAATTCCCGGTTGTAACAAAATGGCACAGACACATTGATTTCAAAGGAGGTGTGTCAGTTTACGCCAGAAGAAAACATGACTTATGATTAATAATGGAAATACAGTCAGAAACTCCAGAACATTATTCTGTAAATTTACTGATTTCTGATAGAAGTCTAATATAAGCTTAAATTAAAGCCTTCAAAACATTGTCTTGGTATATCTCAAACCTATATCCTTTGCATCCAAAGTTTTCTTTGATAATACAGAGTTTGGGCAGCTGAAATCCAAAAAAGTGCATCAGATACATGAATTAGGAATACTGGAACACTAAATTGATGATTGCTATAAATAAACTCATCCTGATAATTCATACCAAAAGAAACTATTTTTTTTTCTTACCAACTTTTCTATAGGTAGAGTTTGTTCAGTCCTAAAACAGAGGGGAAAATGACCCTACCTTTTTGCATTAGGCACAGTGAGACTGTAGATGTCTAGCTAAACCTAGGTACCTGGTTTGTAGACAGCTACATTTTGATGAAATGAGTCCAAGGCTTAGAGCAAAATAATCTCTTCACAATGATCCCAGATGCTGATCACTAAGATGTGGACAAAAAAATCCTTCAAATTTACCTGTGAAGAGGAAAATTATTTCAATTAATAGTGTCATTCTCCCAAGCATTGTCTACTTCTCAATATTGTAATTACACTTTTCATGGAACTGTTGTGCTAATTGTTGCACTTATCCTCTTGATTTTACTTTGACTTACAGATTTATTATTATTATAACTGAAGACCTATACAATCAATCAATTCATATTGCCAGAATGCCCACAGGCCATAATCAAAACTTGGACCACATACAATCATGTGAAATACAGCTATCATACAAGAATAGATAACATCCCTCTGATTTGAAATACGAGAGCAGGTCTGCTGGTTTGAGATAATGATGGCTGGTATTGAATATTTTCTGAACTATGTAAAGAAGTATTGTTTGTTACTTCTCCCCCTTAAATTCAACAGAAAATAACCTGAAGGGTTATAAATTGTATATCTGAGCCATTTGTTCACATCTGTGCGTCGTCCTGCAGAGTGTTTTGGGTATACACAATTGCTTAGGATTGTTTTGATTATACTTATTTTGGAAAACCTACCCTCTATCATGGCAGTGTTACAGGAGAACCAGAACAATCATTCCACCCACAGCTCTATGTTGTGAAAACCAGGTGGTTAAGAGCTTTTATAAATTTAAAGTTGTGTTGCCTTTAGTTTGATCATATTAAACACTCACATGTCCTTGTTTTCTTTACTTTTATCTCAGTAGAAGGTTACACTGCTCATCAGTTTGTGGATGGCCTTAAGTGAACAGATTTGTTTTTACCACTAGCCTGCCACATGGACTCTAAGCATTAAATAACAAAAGGGAGTGGTGCTTTCTGTAGCCCAGTGCATCTGGCACTCATGTATTCATAGCACCTTTAAGCATATCGATCTGATTTTTCTGCAGCTTGCAAAGATATTTACAGTTTCAAATATTTGCAATATTTTCCAAATGGATCATATATATGTATTTAGTAATTGATAGGCATGGCATTTGCTGTCCTTTTCTTGGACAAGCAAATATGCAGAGATCTTAAAAATAAATTCAGCCCCCAGGAAAATAGTGTGAATGTGGGGGTACTTGGAAATATCTCTCTAAATGGGATTTAGGTATTACATTTCTGAGATGGCATGTTGGAATGTTAGACGGGAAAAGCGGTTTCATCACCCTCCTACAAGGGTGGGTACTGGCAATTGTAGGCTATTAATATTAAACAGATTTACTTTTTGAGAAGCGGAGGTTCAGTCTCCTGGAGCATTCTCTAGAATGGTTTGCTTTGCTGACTGGGTGAACCAGGACAAAAGGCAAATTTCACACCTTGGCCCTACTACAAAAAATCCTGAACTACATGGTAAGTGTGAACTAAACATATGAAGGAAGCACGCTGATTTCTTTCAGGGTTTGGTTTGCGGTTTCTTTTCCTCTCAAGAAATACTAAGCACCTTTGAGAAGAGAAAGACAGAGTTACAGAGTATTTTTATGTAAAAAGCTGGAGGGTTTTTAGAAAACAAAACTCCAGACAGAAGGTATGGTTTTCATCTTAGCATTTTTCAATCCACTTTCATTATACCATTTTGGGAGTAAGGTTACAGATATTTAAAATATGTTTTGTCACTCTCTTTACTTTTAATGCTTTAACTGTCTCAGTGGCTGGCTTTCTTTGTTACCTGTGATGGTCAACTGAATAGGCAAATGCAACATGAAAATATTCTTCAAACTCTAAACTGTGGAGCAAAAAATGAATTGTTCTCACCAATGCTGTAACTAAAACAGAAAAGTCTGCTTTTTTTTTCTGAAAATTTGAGTGTTGACAAAAATGTTTATGTAGTTATTTTTCTAGTCAAGAAATTATACAGAGCAATTAGTTTAAGGTCAGAAAGTTTTTACTTTGATCGGGCTAAAAATGGTTGTTCATATGATGTCTGTCATGAAATATTGTCAAACAGTTTCCTTATAACTTCGTATTGGAAGAGTTCTTTTTTTTAATGTGACTTTTGTCAAGCTTTTCTGTATTTTTACTAAACTGACAAAGGAAAAGCCAAATCTGCAACAGAAGTGCTAAACTCGATAGCAATAAGCATTGCTAAATGACGTAGATTTTCCAGAAATTTCCTCTGTTCAAGAGTTGATTGGTTGCAAGGGTTAGGAAGAAAAGATTAAAAAGTTATTTATCATAGGTATTGCACTTTTCTCTCATTAAAATGTGTGTTTCATAGATCTTTATTACACAATGATTTGCCTTTATTTCAAGGAATCTAATTTATATTCACCTAATTGGTTTTCAGTGACATGCTAGGAGTAATTAGAAAACACATTTTAGAATCTTTGTCATCAAATATGACTTCAAGTTGGATAGAAAGGTCTGGGCTTTGCTATTAATTCTCTAGTTATAAATACTTATTGCAGCTTTACTTGTTTGAACAGAAATTTCCCTATATGCCTATTGCTCTGCCGCAAGCTGCGCAGCTCAAGCAGTCCATGGCTTAGGATACAATTTTGTTGTACAGCCTACTTTCAGGAGTGTTGACATATCTTACTCTTAGTAAATAAATATTATTAAATCCCCTGGAAGCACGGGATTACCACTACCATTCTTTCAGTTTAAAACACAAAAAAGTCATCAAAACCCAGAATCCCTTCTCATGAAGAAGAGAGGTTGAGATCTACAGCTTGGATATTTCCAGACTCCGAAACCCAGTTGGATTAAAGCTCCTCCTGGGTTGGTGACAGTTCCCTAAAGAATAAAACTAATCCAGAGCTACCCTGGCTTTAGTGTTTCTTGTCTCACCTGAAGTGACTTCTCAGCAAACAAGGTCTTGGTTATTAGGTTTCTTCTGTTGGGCTTCTTTGAGGAATCTCTCTTCCTGTGCATTTTGTAAGTAGGATAATCATAAGAAAGACAGCTTCCTACTTGGGCCCATTAGCCAGACTTTGCAGACAAAATATCCTGCATAGGTGAACCAGCCTTTGGCCTAGGTTTGTTTCAGTCAGTCTTTGAGCACTTTCCATCTTGTATTAGATCTTGCAAACCTTCCTTGTAGCCTGTCTTTCATGCTTAGGGTCAGTAAATAATATCACTGCTAAGGAAAGAATATTACTATTTTATATATATAGTACTATTCTTGTTTGTTTCTATTCATGTGTTCTGTTCTCTTAAGGAAAATAACTGGGTTAGATGAAGCTCCCTGGGTAGAAAAATTGTTCCTTCCTTGGAAGTGATTTAGTTCATTCAGAGGAGACAAGCTTTCAGAGACTGAATGTTGGTCAACAAAGGCTAGAGGAAAGTCCAACATAACTGAGTGGGAGAGCTTGCTGAGAGGAGCAGCAGGCAGAGAAAACCAGACATCAGAAATGGGGAAAGAAACTTCCCCAGGGCCGCAACGAGCTGTGCCAATTCTGCTGCAACTCAAAGCTACTGAGCTGGCTAGAAGCTAAGAGCATCCCTGCAGAGACATAGTAGAGAGTTGTAAATAAACCCTTTTCTATTGTGTTTGACTGACTTATGATGAGCTGTATTTATGGAGTTGTCCTAATGTGTATTCTAATTAAATCTGGCTTTCTTCAGGTTAAAAGTCTTTCAGACTCCTTTGGTGAAATCACTGCAAAGGAACTGTCTGTGCAGATCTACCTCAAAACATTAACCAACTCCAAGTACTCTCAAAGTGTCAGAGGCTCTTATTATCATAGCTTTGACATAGCTTTTGTGCAAGAATAACTGTGGGCTGTACAGGCATGTATATATGTGTATATTTATGTATGTATGTGTGTATCTGTAAGTATAAAGACATCCAGCCTAACTTAGGTGAAATCCCTTGGTTAAAGATAGTTTAGCTGTAGCAACACAATCTCAATGCAGGCCAGTTTACTCTGCTTTTTTGATGTTAAACCAGGCTTACATACCTAACTATGATTTAAATGCAGCCATACACTTTCTGTTTTTCTATACATAAAGCTACAGATAAGAAGACTCTATACTTGTATTAGAAATGTTGTCTATTGCTCTGCTATGTTTTCACCCTATGCAATACAAACAGGTTACACATACTTTTTTCTTTTATTATTATTATAGATTACAAGTTTGCACCCTGTGGAACTATACTCACAGAACTGAGATAACCCTGTGTACAGAATTTTCAATACAGTTAAGTTTCACAGTCCTGGTTCCCTAAAGAAATTCTGTATTCATAGAATACTAGAATCATGGAATGGTTAGAGTTGGAAGGGACCTTAAAGATCATCTAGTTCCAACTCCCCTGCCATGGCCAGGGATGCCTTCCACTAGATTGCTCAAGTCCTCATCCAGCCTGGCCTTGAACACTTCCAGGGATGGGGCATCCACAACATCTCTGGGCAACCTGTGCCAGTGTCTAACCATCCTGAGTAAAGAATTTCTTCCTAATATTTAATCTAAACCTACCCTTTTTCAGTTTAGAACTGTTACCCCTCATCCTATCACTACAGTCCATGATAAATAGTCCCTCCCCTCCTTCCTGTAGCCCCCTTTAAGTACTGGAAGGCTGCTATAAGGTCTCCCTGCAGCCTTCTCTATCAATAGCCAACTCTCCAAACACCACCAACTCTCGGCCTTTCTTCACAAGAGAGGTGCTTCGTCCTTCTGATCATTTTTGTGGCCCTCTGGACCCACTCCAACAGGTCCATGTCTTTCCTGTGCTGAGGGCCCCAGAGCTGGACTCAGTACTCCAGGTGTGGTCTCACCAGAGCGGAATAGAGGGGCAGAATCACCTCCCTTGAGCTGCTGGCCACGCTGCTTGTGATGCAACCTAGGATGCGGTGGGTTTTCTGGGCTGCGAGCGCACATTGCCGGCTCAGGTTGCTTCTCATCCACCAACACCCACAAGACCTTCTCTTCAGGGCTGCTCTCAATCCATTCTCTGCCCAGCCTGTGTTTGTGCTTGGGATTGCCCTGACCCATGTGCAGAACCTTGCACTTGGCCTTGTTGAACTTCATGAGGTTGGCACGGGCGCATTATGTCATAGTAGCAGGGAGTGGTAGTAGTGGGTGACTGTTACATGAATGATCTATTAATCTGGTTGGAATTTGCTTTAACTATTTGTTCACAGTAAATCAAGTATTCTTAGCCAACCTCATTCAACATACTTTGGCAGAGAGCCAGATTCCACCATGCTTATTCACAGAGTAGTACCTGACAGCCTGGTTAACCCCTTGCAAACAGTGGTCCTAGTTGTCTAGGAAGGGACTGCCTTAAGGTTGATTGAGGTTTGTGGAATTCAGGTCTATAAGAATAATAAATGGGAACTAAGAATAGGGTTTTAAGAGGCTAATAGAAGTTAATTTCTGATCAAATCACCTAAATTTGCTTTATACCAACAAAAAGAAGTAGGCACATCCAAACATTGATTTGCCTTTTTCTGAAATAGGCATCTATGTCTCTGAAAGGGCTTGCCTTGTTGTAGGGAAAGGGTAACTAGCTCAGACTTAAATGTCACACCTCAGATGGCTAAAATTTGAAGAGGTATATCATACCCTAAGACATATATCCATGGGACTGATGCATTCTTTGAAGAGCTGCAAGTTGGTGGCACAGAGAAGGCAACAACAGCTTTAAGAGGACTCCTTATACATTGTAAGATTATTACATCTTTCCTGTTTGGTACTGTTATCTTTAGTCCATGAATGCATGCAACATATCGAAATGCTGTACAGATATATTAGATCAAATCTTTTGAAGAAAAATGCTGCAATCATTTCTGTGCCCCTTCCTCTAAATTAGCATCTGTGACCCAGCTGCATAAGCAGTTTTTCTGGCCAGGATTGAAGACTCCTTCCCACTACCCCCATTGTAGTTTTTATGGAGCACAGCCATTTAGCATGGGCTGTACTTCTTTTTCAAGGGTTGGGCCCAAAGCCTTTGACAAATTTTGCATTTGCAATTGATTTGCTCCCTCCTGGGCTTGAGAATAAAAAGCAATGGATAATGTCTCAGGATCAGACTTTTCATGATGAAATAATAAGGGTCGTATCAACTGACAGCTTTTCTCAATGTTCTATAATGCTCATTAAGTTAGACATTGTTTTGATTTTTTACAGAAAAACTCATTTGCAAGGACTATAGTCAGAAGAGAAAGAATTGGATGAGATAGATAAGTGTAGTCAGACTGTAGTGCTATTATCCTGAAGCAGATGAAGGAACATAGCATCTCTCCCAGACAGCACAGAAAATTCATTTTTATAATGGAAATAGAAGTCCTTTTCATTTAAACTCCAGCTGTTTTGTTGGACTCATGCTCTAGTAAATATCAGTTAAACTTTGTTCTTTCTTTTGGAAATGAAACTAAAGTTACTTTCAATCTCAGTATTTCACAGTCTTTTGCAATGAAACAAACAATAAACTCCAATGTCCCACGGACCAGTTGTGAAATGAAGACCCCATGGCACTTTTAGGAAGAATAGGTGAGTTAGTTCCAGTGTGGTTTTGACAATTATATACTTTCTGGTTTGAACTAACTTAACATTCGGCTATAAAAAACATTTTTCTTCATTTTCCTCAAACTGCCATGCTATGCTTCTGTTTGCTACTGAACAATCTCTGCCAATTCCGGACCAAGAGGGAAGAAATAAGATGAGCAAAACTTTCTGAAGGATTCATCCTGCTAAAAAACAAAATTGAGAACTTTTCACTACATTTTAGTAATTTCATACATTGTTTGTATAATCTAAGTTTATAATCAACATTTAGATACTTCAGTATGAGGATCATCCGGCGCTTATGAGTCAGGAAAAAAACTCTGACTGAAAACTAGCATTTTTATCTCATTATCTACATTAATTCTTTATAAAAGTAGGAGTTTTAAGGAATGACCAGATCAGAACTGTTTATGTAGTTCAATAGCCTGTCTCTAAGAGAGGGCCAATCAATCTGGTTCTAACAGAGGCATAAGTGAATATTTCATAACCTAACCTCAGTTACTTAGGTATCAGACATGATTCAATGTTCTGGAAGACATACTCCAGACTTCTAGTTCCGCAGTTGTAATGGGTCAGAACTGGGTCCTTGGAAAAACAAAAATGGCAGTCATAAAAGGTTATGCCTTTCCAAAAGAGAAAACCAAGCTGAAACCAGTTCCTTGTCTAATTGAAAGTACAGAGGTATAACTCAAACTAAACCTATGCTATTTTATTCATTACTGTATAAAATACCTAATTTTCCTTCCTGCTAAATTTATTTTAAAACATAATTAAATTAATATTAATTTTCTTTGTATAGTGCTCCATTGTCTCAGATGAATAGCAAAAAAATGTGTAACATAAAGAATAAACGCACGCTAGGTTAGTCTGACAGAAAAGTCAACTGAGTGGAAAGGGTGTCTGAGTTAAATCCTTTCAGGAAAGTATTGTGGCCTGCATCATAGGTGAAGTGGTAAACTCTGCTGGAAGACACACACTGCAGATATCCTTCTGCGTTCCTTTTATGGCCACAGACTCCAGAGAATTTGTTATTGCATCATTACAAGTCATATTTTATGTTTTAAATATTTATAATATTATTTTATTGAAGCTTAATCTTCACTTAGGACACAGGGACATTTTTATATGCCTCCATTTCACAGCATTGTGTACGCAGACCGGGCCTTCAGGGCAAGTTTTATTGTGCCAGTGTAACATATGTTCCCAATAGGTAAGTGACACATGAAAGGAAAGGAATGTGATTTAATGTTTCAATTTTATTGCTTGCAATTTAACATATGGCAGTGAAGAAGATACAATCAATAAAACTACATGAATGTGAAAGCACACAATAAAAGATACCTCAGAAGGAAAGTCTGATTTAAGGATTTGTTGAATTTAACTGGTCAAACACAACACAAAAAGTGTATTTATGGTCTTGGGCTCATTCGTTATTGGTGAGTTGTTAGTGCAGAGTTAATGATTCTGTAAACTTTTCCCAAAAATCTTGTGCAGGTTTTTTACTTCACCCATTTCCATTACACTTGTATAAAGAAATCATAACCCCAATCAACAATGCATTACTATCATTGGGGTTTTTCCTTCAGGAAATTAAAAATTACTTTTTCTTCTTTTGTAATCTCTTCTGTCACTTTTATTCATTGTTTTTCGTTATTATCTTCTCCTTTTTCTCCTCTATATTTCCATCAGACTATCCAGTAATTCTTTCATCAGTTTTGGCCAAATAATGTCCAAGAAATTCGCGTTCCAATTTCCGAGTTAGCATAAAAATTGCAAAGTCTTATTGCAGAAAATAATGTTGAGACCCAGAAGCAGAAATAGAAATTAAAAAAAAAAACAAAACACCTTGTTTTTTCAAACTAAAAATGAATATTTTCCCAAAGTAATTTCAATTTTAATAAATAAAAAATATGCATCTGATCAGCAAAAAAATCTGGGTTTACTGAAAAGTAAATGAAAATCTGAAAGTTTCCATTTTGTTTTCTAAAAAGAACTGTTTTTTTGAAAAAAAAAATAGTATCCCCATTTTTTCCAGAATAAATATTTTGAAAAGAATTTATAATTTTAATAAAAAATACATATTTTCTACTAATTAGTAAATATAAAAGAAAAAATTATTAGCTTTGCAATGGGTACAGTGTAAGAATTCTACCAGTTTGTTATGTCAGCCTAAAGCCAAAGCCATTTCACTTTCTCTCTTGGATTCAAGTGAAATATTTAGAAACAAAATTTGAATTCCAGGCAGATGAGCTTAATGACTTGAAATATTTTATAACCACTTACGTGCAGCCAGCATAACAAAGGACTAAAATTCCTCAAAGAAATATTACAGTATTTTTTATCTCAAGATTACACGACAGTGACAAAAGTGTTATTTAGATACCTTCATGAATAATGAGAATGGATGACTGAACAGCATACCAGCTTAAAGCAGAACTGTAGCTTGTGTTTCAAGCTTATCCTGGGTTTTGATGTGCACTGCAGCCTTGCACTGAAGTGCAACCTTGCACAAACAGCATAAATTGGCTGTTTAAAGTTTTATTTTCCTAGCACTAACCATCTAGTTCTGAGTTCTTTTATTCTCATCTCTTTTGCCTGTCATTTTCCAGCTATAAGGCATAAACAATTTTTCCATGTCTCATATTCTTCTTTCTTTTAATTACATTCATATAGTTCCATAGATGCTAATTTATGATGTAGCTTCAGCTTCAGTTTATTATCCTCTCAATATTTTTCATTCAGATCACACAACTTTGGTGAAAACAAGTTATGCACACAAGGTGATTTGGGAAAATTCTGCAGGAATTACCTGCCTAGTTTAGCACTAATGATTAGTAATAATTTGCAATCCGTAAGAGATGAGACCTGAAAATATGATGTGGACATTCATTGACAGAGATTAAAATCTTTCAGGCAGAGTCTGGTGGTTTGTTTGTTTGTTTGGGGCTTTGGTTTGGGTTTTTTCCCCTATTACATTTTTGTTGGTATGTTCATAAAGACTAATTTCCAGCCAGCTAGGGAATTATAGTAGTTTTGTTTATTTCACTTCACAATTCATAAAGCAGTGTGCATCATTATTGATAGGGCAGATGGTAGATAGCCAACAATCATGGAATCACATTATGTCAGATCTGACTATTTAAGTTCATTTACTGCCATAACTATGTTGTATCCTGTAAACACAGCATATTTAAAATGGTAGATTTCAAATTTTTAAAAGGAAAATAATGTTACTTTCAAAATAAAGCGAAGATTATGACTGAAAGATACAATGTGATGTATCAGAAAAAAAATCTGTATCAGACATTGAATTAAAAACATAAATATATGAAAGTTGTGGATAGAAACTATACTATCGCCAGGCTACTTGGAGTTGGGCATTGGGAATATTAAGGTAAAATGAATTTTCTTCATGGCAGTCACAGGTGTCATGAGTTGCATGATTTATCTTATGGTTTTTTACCAAATAAATCAGACTTTTGGCAATATGACATCTCAGACAATGATGGGAAATGACTGTGTGAAAATTTCATTCAGAGATGAAAATGTAATTCCAGGTTAGAAGGCTCACAGAAATCATAAGTTTAAATGCAGAGGATTGATGACCAAAGGGATGAAATTAGTAAATTCTCAGGGACTTGTTTAGTCTCCGAAGTTCATTAAGTTTTATTGATTAGGGCAAAAGAAAGAAAAATCTTGAATTGATCTTCTTTAAATTACAGAGAGGTTAAATGTTGATTCTGAATGTTTTCTTTCATTCAGAAGCAGTCAGAAACATTCTGTTCATTTCAGAAGCAGTTTACCAAGGCCAGCATTTACTGTATATTAAAAGAGCACCATTACTGGAGTTACATCTTCTTTACTATCACACATGATTAATTTGGTCACAGTGTTTCCTTTTACTGACTATAAACTGATTGTCACAGGGAACTGTTAGGATAGGATATTTTTAAAGACAACCTAGATTTCACTGTGCTTTCCTTTTCCTCTGTAATCAGTTTTTACTTTGTGGAAGGAGGGAGATTTTCAGATCCATTTTCTCCTCTCTTTATTTTATTCATCTTATTAAGGATGCTTATATGAATGTTTGGTACCTACAGGACTTCTTATGGTCATAGTCTTGTAGGAGATACCTGGGTCGTTCAATGAGCGTATTATAGACATCCCTGAACATGTAGTGACCTTTTACAGGAGACTAACGTGCTGCCAGCCAGATTTGCTAGCTTCAGGCCATCCTCAAGAATTTCCTTCCTGTCTAACATGCAGCTTTTCTTTATGAATCTTCTTCATGAAGAAGTTCTCCAATTTCCACACCCAGTCACTTAGAAACGACAAGATTTCAACCTCATGACCATGTAAACATTAAAAAAAACTGTGCCTAAATCACATTAGGGTCTTGGCATATGGAGAACTTATACATGAAACAAGCATTGAGCATTCATACACTATTCAAATGAACCTAAAATTTCTTCATGAGTGGTATAACCTGCATCCATGCAGGTACACCACTGTGATCTCTGAGTGCCTGTAAACGTCTCTTCTATGATTGTGTTGAACACATGGTACCTATTTGCTTTGTTGTCACATTTTATGGATCATGAAGCTCCTTAAGATATGGCTTATAATAAAAGTTCTATTTAAGAGATGACTGCAATTTTATATGTATGTGTGTGTGTATACGCATACACACACAGGAAGAGAGAGAAAAGACATTTGTTAGACATCATCTGCATTCATGTCTACAGTCCCTGTCATTATGACACGAAGGATTATCCAAAACATTTGTAAAATCTGTGGGAGAATGGCAAAACTGCCAGGAATTTCCATGAGGTTCCTGTTGAAACATATCACTTCCTTTCTATCTTCTGGGTTAAGCTGACACAAAGGCTGCTGGATTCATTCATCCTCTTCTATCTTCTAAATCCTGCTTTGTTTACCTTTGCCATGATAGTGGGAGGTGGGATATGAAATATGTTCAGCACCAAGAGACAGGCATTATAAGCATATACACCTCCTATAAACTGATGCAGCTGGAGATCTAGACCCATAAAACTGTACTATGTGCGTGCCATATGGAAAAAGATTCCATAATCTGTGAAGCATTTGATCATATTAAAATTGTCAATATATATCTTATACATTTACCACTGGAGATGAAAATTCCTTGTAATGTAGCATTATTTATTTATTTATTTATTTATTTATTTATTTATTAGGTTTGTCACTCAAGTGCTTCAGGCAACTGCAGAAGAACAGAGCAGAACTTTAATCAAATAATTTATATTTACCCAGACTAGTGCCCAGTAGATTTCTGTACAAATCCTACGTGACAACTTTTCTGTCACAATATATCTACATCATTCTCTGGCTAGTTAATTTCTTCTAAAAATAAGTTTACTGTACCATGGTAACTGCCTAGTGTTGCAAAGAATGTTGCTTTTGAGTTCTTAAAAGGCCAGCACCAAAAACACCAGGCCTTCTTTACAGTGATATAATTAAAACGAAGTCATCTGCTTGTTTGGGATCAGAAAAGAACCTTCTCTATCTCTCTTAAGATAAATAAATTGGGAAGTCTCCTTTCAGCAATTTATTGTACTTACCCCTATGTGTCTTTGAATAATGCTTCCCAAAAAATTATGAGTTTGACTGAAAGCCTGACCCGGCTTCACATGCTGGCAAATTGAAGGAGCAAATGTAAAGAATGAGCTATTTCATTACAAACATCCGTACATGACTGGCCTTAGAAGATATATCAAGGAAAATGGCTGAAAACCAAAGCCCTCAACAATTTAGTTACCAGCTCCAAAATGCTGACTGCCTGATAGTTGCTGTGAGAGTGCCCAGGCTGTCCAACCAAAAACCACCTCAACTATTCACCACATGTGACCAAAGCCACAACTATGGGAAACAGCTTTACAGAAATTCTTTTCAATACCCTCCCTTTTCCACAGTCCTTGCCAGCCTTCTACACAGTAGGATCCCTGGAAACAAGCTCCGAACCCTCTCCTTCCTGACACATCCATGATGAACAGCTGCAACTCCTTAGGCACTGAGAGCAGCTGCCTTGAGCTGTGCCATTGAAATAATCCAAAAAGACAGCAAAAATTGGAAATACGTTATTGAGTGTATGGTTAGTGGTCTTCGTGCATCAGCTAGATGGGTGGCTTCCAATTCGTATTGCTGAGGCTGCTGGAAATCATGCGCGAAACACGAGCCTGATTCTTTTTTCTCTGTTTTCACTCTGGAGTTATTTCTGGGTAAGGAGAAAGTGAAGACGACCAAACAAGATTATAATGCTCCCTTCTCTTCCTTCTTGATTAAATTCTTCATTGATGTTATTACTAAACTTTTATTGCCTTCAAGGGGACGCAGACTGCATCCAAGACATCAATTTGTGGTCATGGTTATAACAGCTCCATGCTATTTTGCAATATTTGAAGAAGTTCAGATACAAAGAGTAGAAGAGGCTCATTAACGTTGCTTTCCATCTAGGCTGATTGGTAGGCAGCTGAGAAGGTGGTTACATTAGCTGAGAGGACCACTTTGTGAACATTGTTTTTATTCCTTCCAGCACGTGAGGTTGCTCAAAGAGGACATTGCATTGGGGTGTTGGTATATCCTAAATCAGATTATGTTATGATTCGATTTACTGGTAAAAGAGAGCTTAAGTGTAGGTAACATAACTGCACCACACTCAGCTCTGTGCTTCACAGTATATCTGGGCAGGCTTAAGCCTGTACGTTGTGTTTTATGAAACTCCAAGTTGGTTGGTTGCTTCCTGTGAGGCCTACAGCAATTCTTACCACCAACATTGCGAGGAAATAAAAGACAACTGTGTGAAGAAAAAAAAAGGATAAAAGTTATTTGTAAAAAACAGTGCCCCACAGTGTTCTATTCATGGCACAAAATCATCCATCTGGGAAACCTTTGCATGATTATTGCTTGAAAACATTCTTCTTATCTGATCAAGTGTTTCTTAGGAATTTCTTCATAGGCTGGGGTCAGGAGCCTGTTTCAGAAAGATGTGATGCTGCCTGGTGCTAAGAACTGCAGTCCCAGTCCAGAAAAATGCTTGGCTCTAAGCGAGCAGGCAGCTCCTTTATTGACACACGAATGGTATCTTGATTTCAGAAGTTAAGCAAGCGCTTAAACAATTTTGGTTTGTGTTGCTTTCCTATTTCTGTGAAGCAAGCAAGAGTTTTCAATGTATTTTCTATAGTTTATTTTACCCTTTCTTTTGCTTCTGGCAAGAGCGTGTGATTCTCCCGTCGTTCCACTTTCCTCTTGAAAATCATGTAATATAAAATATCACACTGTATATGCTTAATTTGCTCTTCAGTTTCTGAAATGCTTAGTCTTTAAAAACCTTTCAAGTTATTCTCTAGTAGGCACAAGTGGGAATGGGCCAACTGCCTCCCAAGCTAAAGCTGGCAGTGAAAAAACCATCTAGTGCTATTTCTTCAGACTGTGGATACTACCACAATGTTAACTTCCCAACAAATTGGCACTAGGAAATAAGAAGGCAAGGGATTTCTTTTTTTTTTTTTTTTTTTTGTTTAGTTTTCATAAGAGAAACAAAAGGAGGCCATATTTGAGTCATTGGTGTATATTGAAATATTTCTTGGTAAATTTGGGAAAATGAAGAGTTGGCAGTTGGAAGATTAAGAATTTTCCGTTTCAGTTAACTAGTGAGAGTACCTTTTCTTTGCTTTGTCTTCACTATGCTATTAGCTTTTCATCTGCACCAAATGTTAATTGTTACCAAACAGTGCAGTAAATTAATATAGGCTCATAAGTTCTCCTAATCACAAAAATAAAATATTACAAAAGCAAATTCAGGCAAACAGGCTTTCTTCAGGATCAGTATGGCAGAAACAAAGACCTATGAGGTTCCTTGATGTGTAAATGTGCAGTGACATTTTTAAAATGTGCACTGACTTTTTAAGAATATGCATGCACAGTGAATATGAAAGACCCAGATATATCTATTAGGGTACTGAGAACCAGTGTTTCAGTCTGGTAGTGAAAGCTGGATTTAGGCACAGGCTCATATACTTCATTAAGAAACCAGTAATTCCGCTTGTTAAGCTGAAGGCAAGTAAAACGTATATTTGCTGCATCTGGGTTGCAAGATGAAAGCATGGGATTCATGATTAACTATGCATCTGTCTTCGATAGGAGACAGCAAGCAATAACTTGTTCTCACCATATATAACACCTTCCAGACGAGAAATTCACAGTGGTCTGCAAAATCGGGCTGTATTCATAGCACTTCAAAGAGTTATTTCTTTCCTAAGAGATATTATTTTCTCTATTTTACAGCTGAAAAACCAAAGCAAAGACTAGTTACAGTCAATCTTCTCAGTCATTAGTTCCCTAAATGATTCCTGTTTGTCATTCTTAAAGTTTTATTCTGGCACCTGTCAGAATAGTATCCAAGCTCCTCCCATGCTAACTCAAAATGTTGGGTGTATTTCAGCTAGACATCTATAATTAGTACCTAAGTAAGTAGAAGTCAAGTCATCTGCGGTTGTTCATCATTAAGCAATCAGGACACACTTTAAAGGATCTCCATTTACATTTAGAAAGATGAAACTTTTGGGAGTGTCTCAAAATGTCTGAGCCCGCAACCAACAAGTACAAGGTCATTCTGTCTTTTGAAGGAAAGGATGCAACAGTGTGCAGAATTGTATAAGACAATGAAGGAAGTATTAGGAATGGTTGCAAGTGTTTTCAAATGAATAAATTACAATTTATGATCAAGTACTTACTTCATACTCTGTTTTGGTAGAGAACATGGTGAATGAAAATATAAAGTATTTTTTGACATTACACTTGAATACTAAAATAAATTATATTTAGTAGTATTTCTTGTAATTATATTTCTATGATAATGTGCTCAGTCAAATGAACATTATTACATACAGGCACATTTTTGACACATTTGTAATGGAAGATCTTTCCTCATCAAAGAAACTAATAATTTATTGCACTATGAAATGAGAAACCTGCTCACTGGAATCTGACAATGGAATCCAAGGTGCTGATACAGATAATAATTTCTAACAGCTGCCTAACACTTCTTAAACTTGCAATACTCATCAAAGAAAAAGTAAATTTTAGAAATTCCAGGGGGGAGTCTTGTACTGTAATTTACAATAGGTCAATTCTGTAAAATTGTTATTGGAGAAATCCCATTAATATTTTTCAGAAATGGGCATATGTTGGTGACCTGGGTAGAAATACAGTTACCTCTCGTTCTACTAATTGTTATCCTTAGCTAAGCCTTGCTAATCCACCTGGGTTATCATATCAGGCTGTTAACTTTTTTCAAGAAGTGATAGCTGGCACACACTTTTTAATACATTTCATGGAACCATAGAAATGCTGATTGAAGGAAACTCTGGATGCGTCTAGTCCAGCTTTCTGCTCAAAGTGGGACTATTGCCAACACCAACTTTCTGGTTAACTTTTTTTTTCTTAAAGTTTAATCTGAGCCTCCCAAGCTGCAATTTCTGTTGCTCACCCCTTACTTTGCTGTCTGCTCGTACTAAGTGTTTGGTTCTGCTGTCATTGTAACTCCCGTTCATCTCCCATCGTTTCGTTGTTGAGTCTAGCACGCTGGCTGTGACATTGCTGAGTCTCTCCATTACTGAGTTTGGTGTTACCACAGTGTGTTTAAATAAAAAAATCCCTGTCCCATCAATTCATACAGTTAAATATGTGCTTTCATATACTTCTATATGAACAGATATGCATGTACATACACATATAAAATTCATGTACATTTCTATAAAATTACTTTCTTACAATATTGAAAGTAATTGCAATTTTAGCCTGAAGTGGTCATTTATTGTTGCTTATGGTGATGTCAAATGTATAAGTCTTCATTCATATCCTTTTTTTATACATATTAGAATTGGAAACTACATGCAAACATAAACACATGCATATAAACATATATATGCTCATTCCACATGCAGTCCAGACATACCAGGGCTTGAAATGTTTTATTTAAGAAATTATTGCAGCATGGGATCTGTATATTTTTTTCCTCTGACAAGGTTGCTTCCCTGGTCTGTGCAAGCTTTTGGCTTCACAGGCACCCATGGAAACATGTGTAACTATTTGTGACTACAGTGGGAATCGTTTTCCTCTGGGCAAACAGATTTTTGACTAGAGATGGACATCAGCCATGCAGATCAGATCCAAATAAGGATTTGAGAAGATTGAAACTTCCACTTACTGCACGTTGGATCCAGGATTTTAATTTAACCCATTACAAAGATAGGGACTGTTTATGAAATATGTGTACTGATCCATCTGGATGTTATTTGCATCTGTGATTTAGTTAAGGGTCTCATTTACATTTTATATTTGAATTCAAGAAACTCTTTAAAACACTCAGCTAAGTACCACTGGGATGGAGAAATCATTCCACCGGAATAGTGTAAGAAGGCAGACTGCAGCAAAATTATAAAATGATTAAAATTGTTCATGCCATTGCAGGGAAAAGTTTTATGAAAATCAGAAAAAAAACTTATTCAGAACAAAAAACACTTATAAAATGTGATGCAGTACATATGTTCTAGGTACGGTGAAAGAGTTTTGAAAACTTTGGATAGTAAAATATGTATTTTATTTCTAGAAATAAGGTTAATCCTTTCCTCCAAGTTTTTCTGTGGATGAATGCAAAACATAATCAATCTAACTTTTCAGCTACTCATGAGGACAGTAATGATCTTTCTTTGTTGTTTTTCTGCACAAAACCAGACATCATTGTGTGTTATAAAAAACATTTTTGTCTGGAGTCCAGGGGCTATTTTATTAAATGCTGAAACAGGGAACAGGGAGAATAATTTTAACATATATAAAGATTTATTCCACTAGAGAGGAGGAGGATGATAATACCTAGCTTTTCAACAACAGAGCTTACTTTCCTTCAGCATCATAAAGATTAATATTTTTATCTCCATTTTACAGAGGATATTTAAAGTCAAGAAAAACAATGAGTCCTAATTACATTTCAAAAATTGTCTCTAACCCTGAGATTAAATATAACCATATCATATATGCCATGTGATGATATTTTTAGCATTGTTCTTTAACCTTGCTTATTCTTAGATGCTGTCAGTAAAAAGACAGTAAAAGCTACATTTACTATATAATTTACTGCTACAATAAAAGGTAGTAGTTAATTCCTGGAAAACCCTAGCATATTAAAGGATAATACTATAAATCCAGTGAAGCACACATTAAAAATGGCTCAAGCTTTTCAAGGAGTGGCCTCAAGAACATGATAATCACGTGACAGAACATAGCAGTACCTAGTAGTTGTGTAGTTGCTCTGAGACAAAAGGCCAACATGTGGTTTGCAGTAGCACGCTTACGTCTTGCAAAGAAGCTCGGTGTGACTCATGAGATCCTATCGAAAACCTAGGCTAAACTTGTGGTTTAACACCACACAAGTATTTTTTCAGTGTAAAATGCCTGCGTATATCCACTCTGTACATCCTATCTTCAATCCAGTGGATGTCCCTCACGTCAACAGTAGCACCCTTAAGCCCATACTGTGAGTTGTACGTTGACCCTTGGATTCTTTCTGAGGTCAAAAATATCCCCTATATACATGATTATCCCTACTTATAGCTATTACATTAGATTTACAGCGTAAAATTTTGACTATAATAATGTGATTGCATGAGTTTTCATAGTATCAACATTCAAACTGGAAATCTCCTATAGAGATTCTTGTGGGGACAGGCAACCATTTAGAAGGAACAAAGATTATACGTTCAGTGGGACCATTCATAAAATACGAGCATAACATGGCAGATACTGCATGAACTCAGAGAAAAATTACGTTTTTTTCTCCAAAAATCCTGCGATCTTAATAGAAGAAGCAGCACACAGAAGGGCCAGTTCAAGGAAAAAATGAAGCAATATTAATCAGCACCATGATTAGTGGTAACAATCTACAACTTCAGGAAAGTATACACAACAGTAATTTTTTAACAGTTCTTGGTTATGAAGTTATTTACTCTCAGGAAAAAAAGCCAGCAAATAAAATTTATTAACAGGAACCATGACTGTTAATTACCATATTCTATTTTACCTGTGATATTAGATTGAGATATATAGAAAGAGACATAATATTTAATCAGTATGTACTTCGGCACAAAGAAAGAAACTAATTTCTCAAGCTTGGATAAACTATAAGAAAAAAAAGCACTGTATTTTTCTTCACTGGCTCTGTTCTCAAATTTTATCTAATTTGAGATTTGATAAAACCTCAAGTATTGGCTTGGATATTTTGGAAGAGGAAGCAATTAAGTGTATAAAACTGGAAAAAATAACTTGCTTCATCAAAAACATTGAAATAGACAGAGTGAATACCTGTGAATTAAAACCAGATATTTCATTTCGATGTCCATAAGAGTAAGATCATACGATGAAAATAAATCAAATGGAACATGACATTGATTTAAATATTGATAAAAGTACAGACATGAATACATTGTTATGAGGTCTGGTCAGGGATAATTTCAAGAACAATTTGAATTTTAAAAAGTAATCATGTTATTTTGCCAAGATCAGTAAGTTCTTGTGTATCTGTTATATGAATGACTCACTTAATGAAGAAAAGAATTAATCATTGCATCTAACTTCTATAAGTTCTTACCTCACTTCACTTACCATATAACTTCTTAGCTGCTGCTGGTTTTTCTTTCATACCTCATTTGATACCAATTTCAATTTTTTCTCATGCCTAAATGAACTGGTGCATGGTTGATGAACTTCCTTTTGCATAACTTAGAAGCAATTCAGTTCAATAAGTTTGTCTTTGTGCATTAGTTGTATAGCAGAGCAATGAGATTGTCTAAATTTGCATGACATTTACTCCAGTAAGCTTTTATGCAGCGAGCAAACACAGTTAGGAAATACAGTTGTGAAAAATACAGGGGAAAACTGCAGACAAAATCAATAGCCAACCACTTCCTTTTCCCATTACACACTACACCCAATGGGTTAAAATCACAAGAGATCAGAGTGTGTAGAAAGGATGTTGCATCATTACCCGATTGAATTCCTACCAGAAATAACGTCAAGATGAAAAGGAATAAAGAAGTTAGAAAATAAGTTAGAAGAATAAGTTAGAAAAGCCAGAGATGAAATCATCCCCCCTCTTCAGGCATTTAATGAAGACAGTGAAGACAGAAGAGCAGCTAGTGAAGGAGATTCCTGCTGATAAGACGATATAGTTACCTCCACAAGGGGACTGAAGTGGACTGAGGGTCTATGTCTGTTCATTGGTTACAGAATTTTCATTAGAAGACATGGACATCTATCTTAGGCTAAGTTGAAGGCTGAATGCTTCATGACACATATCTGGACCATGATTTCTTATGGGTCTGTGGCATGAACAGTCATCCTCCCCCTCTACTCTGCCCTGGTGAGGCCGCCTCTGGAATACTGCGTCCAGTTCTGGGCTCCCCAGTTCAAGAAGGACAGGGATCTGCTGGAGAGGGTCCAGCAAAGGGCTACAAAGATGATTAGGGGATTGGAACATCTTTCATATGAGGAGAGGCTGAGGGATTTGGGTCTCTTTAGTCTGGAGAAAGAAGATTGAGGGGGGATCTTGTTAATGCTTTCAAATACTTGAAGGGAGGATGCCAGGGGGATGGGAGCAGTCTTTTTTCAGTGGTGCCCATTGATAGGACGAGGGGTAATGGGCACAAACTTGAACATAGGAAGTTCCGTCTTAACATGAGGAGGAACTTCTTTACTTTGAGGGTGGTGGAGCACTGGAACAGGCTGCCCAGAGAGGTTGTGGAGTCTCCCACTCTGGAGACATTCAAAACCCGCCTGGATGCTGTCCTGTGCAACCTGTTGTAGGTGACCCTGCTCTGGTGGGGGGGTTGGACTAGATGATCTCCAGAGGTCCCTTCCAACCCTGACTATTCTGTGATTCTGTGATTCTGTGAAATGTTGTTCTACGCAGGGAGTTGAGGTATTCCTTTCATGCAGTATCAGAACATTAACAAGAAATAGACATCCAATGCTCATTATTTTGTGCAGGAATTTTTACAATTAAATAAAGAAAATTATTTTGTATGGTGTGTTGTATCCTCCAACGTTCTTGCTTAGAACTGGTAGAACAGAGTCTGAGGAAGGATTTGTTGTATGCCTGAAAGTCTGAGGGCTCAAAGGCAAAACTGTAATTGTTTTTGAAGGAACTTCCACGTTAGTCACAGAGTGTGTTCCTCTCCACCAAGTGGAGAGGGATGTCTTAGGGGATGTGCAACTGACTGAGAGCAGAACGCCTGTTCTCAGCTAGTGGAGCTGGCAGAGCACTGCTGCAGTGACACAAATCCAGAGGGACCTCGGAGGAACTGAACATGAACATACATTTTAGGAATGACTGAGTGGGAGCAGGGTGTTTAACCATACCCACCCTCTGTATTTTAAGTTGTCAAATTGAAAACACCCAACAAAAAAAAAAAGAACTGGCCATAATATTTAAATAGATTCCCTGAGTCTTATTTCAAGCTGACAAACCAATAAATTCCTACTGGCTTGTGAGCTAAAGCAATAAAAACACCACTCACGCAACATGCAGACGTTTGGTAGTGATGCTTGTTTCTTCCATTATACTTAAAACGCAACCGTTCCAGGCACAAACAAGTTCTCTGTGTTGCAATTGACTGCATTTAGTAATGATAGCCCAGGCTCAATATTGTAAAGGTAACTGCGGCACTCGTACATCTGCTCCTATGGCTCTTGACCACTTGCTGCAGGGCTTGGTGTTCTCATTCTGAGGACCCATGACTCAAAGCACCTCAAGTAAACTGAGATCGTTTCATGGGGCTCCATGAAGACCAAATGTCTCCACTTGGATTCCAGGTTGCTGATGAGGATTTCATCACCTCACTGTGCCACATGGGATGCATCCACTCTCTGACTACGCTCATGTCCAGTCCACAGGTGACTGTCAAGACTGAGCTCTGTATATCGCAGGGTAAGGCGTGCAGAGATGCTTTTCCTTTTTTGAGAGAGATTAACCTATGTTTGGCTGTGTTGCTCTCAGCATGGGCAGAGAGGAAAAGACAGACCAGTTCTGGGCTCCCCAGTTCAAGAAGGACAGGGATCTGCTGGAGAGGGTCCAGCAAAGGGCTACAAAGATGATTAGGGGATTGGAACATCTTTCATATGAGGAGAGGCTGAGGGATTTGGGTCTCTTTAGTCTGGAGAAAAGAAGATTGAGGGGGGATCTTGTTAATGCTTTCAAATACTTGAAGGGAGGATGCCAGGGGGATGGGAGCAGTCTTTTTTCAGTGGTGCCCATTGATAGGACGAGGGGTAACGGGCACAAGCTTGAACATAGGAAGTTCCATCTTAACATGAGGAGGAACTTCTTTACTTTGAGGGTGGTGGAGCACTGGAACAGGCTGCCCAGAGAGGTTGTGGAGTTTCCCACTCTGGAGACATTCAAAACCCGCCTGGATGCTGTCCTGTGCAACCTGTTGTAGGTGACCCTGCTCTGGTGGGGGGGTTGGACTAGATGATCTCCAGAGGTCCCTTCCAACCCTGACTATTCTGTGATTCTGTGATTCTGTGAGTGTAAGATTATCTAAAACAGGGCTGCCATCAGGTACGTGTTCATTGCCAAAGCATGTCAGTAAGGATTTTGCACTCTTAGCACAGCAGTTTGCACAGCTGCTTGGACAAACTGTCATCCCATCGTTGGCTTTTGAGGGAGATGTGAGCTCCAGCAGGGAAAATAAACGTCTGAAGCCCTGTGAGGAAGTGTTCCTCTTGGTTAAACTCTCCTGACTGAGCTGAGCTTTGATTTCAGTCTGGATCTGTTGGCTCTGATATTTTGCTTAGCAGACCAAGAAGCTGATTTCTTTAGGATCCCTCTTTTGGGAGACCTCATCCCCAGCTGAGATGAAATTAGCACTTGAAATCTATTTTTAAAAATCTAAAATAACCGAGATTACCTAACTTCCTTGCAATGGCAAAGCTCGCAATAAAACGTTTCTTTGTCAGAGTTCCTATTGACAGACAATTTTCAGTGACTTTGCAGCCCCAAAAGTCATTTATCCAGGAATGTGTATTCGTTGGCACAAAGAAGGTCAGAAAACAGACATTATATGCTCTGCATCATTGCACATACCTACATTATAGCTAATTTTAATATTCAGTTTCTGCTGAAAGGAGAAAGAAGTTGATTAGGTAGTAGAATGAGATGCAGTAGAAATACCGGTCCTTCTTGTGTTTCAACCAATAACAGGTTTCAGTAGGGAAAGGTGAAATAAGTCAATCAGCTGTTTACTTTCTCATTCCTTCAGAAGATAGCAAAATACTTCTGCGTGTTAGTGGTTAAGTCACCAGAGACTTTGGTATTCAAACAATATCAACATAAAGAATAAATAGGCCAAGAACCAGACATTGTATTTTATTTCCTTATTTTTATATTACCTCTTTTTCTTTGACAAGAGCATAGCTACACCCAGAAAAGTAGTAATTATATCCAGAATCCAAAGAGGTCCATCATAACATGAAAATGTTGTGACATCATAGTCCTTGGTTAAGGAAATTATAATGATGGCAGAGGTTAAAGCCACAGTGTAAGACAGGCAAGGGAAGAGAAGAGCCTCAGAGGAGAGTTTCTTGCTCAAAAAAGCACAAAACTTTTCCGTTTTGAGGGAGAATTATCACAAGGTAAGTCACCTTGCTTTCACAATACTTTTTTCATGGGGGAAGTTTTTGCAAACGTTTTTCAGTTGGCGTAGGTTTAAAACCACTCATGGGTGAGGTGGAAGAGAGGAAATAATGAGAAACAAATTCAGTGGAAAAACAAGTGTTGATGGTGTGACTAGGCAATGAAGTAAATTTATGAACTGATTTGATCATGGATATTAGCACCTCCTTTCCTTCCAGTGTGAGTCAGAGCGAGCATAAACATCACAGCTATGTGGAAAAATGTACCTCTCCGGAAAAAAAAAATAATACCCCCCCTTATTTTTTGCAAGGTCTTTTTTATTGTTTTGATGTTTACTAAGGAAAAACAAAAATGAAAACAAACAAAAACATACCAAAAAACAACAAAAATCCCTGCAGTGCAAATAGCTGTCTCATTTCTGTTCAGACTAAGAGAAGAAATAAATGAGCGCTAAGCACAGTGTGTGACACACCAACACATTTCTAAGTTAAATGTTACTAAGATATTAGGTTTATTGTTTCTATTAAGATATCAGTGAGCCAGGATCCACTATGTTATGAATTATGATAAGATAAAAACATTGCTTGACTTACATTTTATTCACTTTTTAACATTCTTGGACTAATATAGGAAATGCTCTTCCTTACCAACTCGAAGCGGTCTAACATTTTCACAGGCAAATTCACATCTCTTGTCTTTTTGGCCTTTTGTGTGGAAAGATGTGCTTTGCGATGTGGTAGTAATACACAGCTTTTGTCATGAGATTGTCCGAGAGTGCCATTCATCAAATGTTTCACCTGCAGAAATGATATAAAGTGACTGCTATTTCCATGGTGAATTAGATATTCACTTCGCTTTTCATTTCTAAAGAAATAAATCTAATCTGGTAAGTTTCAAACACCAGTGAACATTGATCTTTTCACAATGAGCTCCTCAGCCAAATCTGAGATATTCTTTGTTTCAGCCATGTGTTCGTTCCTTTGTGTGATATAACAGTCTTGTTTTTGTAAGTTCATTGGAGCTGGCAGATAACTAAGAGAGCTTGGATTCCAAAGCAGAGTCAAAATTTACTTTATACCCATGACTAATGTAAAATCTGAACTCTATCTAATAGAAATATTGAGTAACCTCATGTTAATCTCTTCTTGATGCCAGCTATGACTAGCTATAATAGCTGAGGTCAGATCACTATCCCTGATGTATATATTCTTCTCCCACAGAGTTTTCTTTGGTAAGGAACTATACTGAGGAAGAATCCCGCTTCTAGTTCAGGCTGGCCTGGTACAATGAAGTTGAAAAACATTATACACACCCTGTCATTTAAAAGTCCTTGACTCATGGCTGCAGGAATTCAGCAGGGCTTAATTATTAAATTGGTAAACATTTATCCTACAGATACTTTCATCTATACATGTATGCTAAGATTTTCTTGATAAATCAATTTTTAAATATAAAATATTTTATATTTTATAAAATATAAAAAGTAGATAGGCATGTGTGTGGCAGAATATGCAAAGAAAATTTTTGTCATTATCTTAACCTGTATGAGGACTTCCCTAAAAATGTGATCTTAGAAAGAGAACAAGCAGACCCAGCTATGACGAGATCTTTCTTCATAACAGCAGAAAATTGTATGATGTAAATATTGTTTTTATTGTACAGATGTGCCATAACAAAGAAAAATGCATGCAATATTACATTTTCTCTACTATAAAATGAAAAAAAAACCCTTACAATAAAAAAAGTCTAATCCTTAGCCTGTGTTGTATAAACCTAAAGAAATGGTAATCAACCTTGATGCGTGACTACGGCACACATCTGTCCATATGATTTATGACAGAACACAATCAGAGAATAAACTGCTCTTTTTAAAAAAATATCCTCCCTGTAAGAGGATATTTTGCTCTACGGTGAAGCATAGCATTTTTTGTTTTCATATTTTCTTTTCCACTAAGCTTTCTAAGAATTGTTACACATCTACAAGACCTGGTTTCTTAGTAGTTGTGATAGAAATCCTTATTTGTCTCTTCTGTACAGAGGCTCAGGGTTGTTCTTGATGCAGAGAAATGGTTTAACCTGTTTTATTTCTACAGAAGGAAAAAGCTTCCTCCAAAAAAAATCATAATTCTGAATTAAACGTCAAGGAGATTAAGTCTTTTTTATTTCTCTTCAGAAGATTAGTGTATGTAAATAGAGTAAGATTTTAAATTTTTGTATTATTATTTTAGTTTTTTGTAATGCTCCTTAGTCTTGAACAGGACATTTCTAAGGGCTAAAAAGAATTGCAGCTTCAGATCTATTTGATAAAATTTCCAATAAAAGTACCAGTAAAGACAACACAGATAGTATCAGTACTGGAATTTGATGGAGACCATCTAATTAAGCTAAAGTAAGCTCCTGAATTACCACCAGCAGATTAATTCTCTTTGGTACAGATATAGACTGTGTTCATAGATATAGACAGATATAGACTGTGTAAGATTTTAGGTAAGACTCTGCATTTTTTTTGTTCAATGGGTTTTCTAATAAATACAGTATCACTTGAGTTAGAACAGAGGGCTTGAAACATTTGCACTGAACTTAATGACAAGATTTCCACTATCTTCAAGTGTATATTACTAAGTCATTTAAGACTCGATGTTTTCCAATGGCCTGGAGTCTTACTTAATTTGAGATGAAGGTCATGAGTGTGAGTTGAAACATCTTCTATTTGATCACCAGTTAGCATCTCTGCAGTGCAGGGAATAACATAGCATGGGAGCAGAGTATTTCACTAAATTTAAAAAAAAACACATTCAGTGAAGAACTTAAAATGGTCGATAGTTTTCCCCACTGTTGATCTTTGTTTACAATTGTAATGAATCGCTTTCAAAGGTATATCTCACCACATCAGTTTATGCTACTAGTGCTGGCTGGACCTGCCAGACTAGCTGGTGGGAAGTATTACACGAGAGAATCCCGTGCAAAGTTTCTAGATCGCTGCCTCAGGGAAGAAGCAAATTGTGCTTATGTATTTGTCACATTTAATGACCTTTTCAGAAGGAAATTGCATGTCCTGTGACATCTATAGGCAGGAAAGATGACTTAATAAAGAAAGGGAAGGTCTTACATCAGTGAGAACAGAATAGTCAATTAGTATTTCCACAGTCATGCCAAAGTTATGTGATGACGTTTATGCAATAGTGTATTTTGATGGGCCTAGAGGAAGCTTAGCAAGAGTAGGAGGCATGGGAGATGGATTCATTCATTGCCTCTGTTATAAGTCAAATACCTCATAGCATTACGTTATGCTAATCTACAGTTATATCTGCTTCTGCATCTCCTTCATTCATCCTGGAACCTTTATCACAGAGCAATCAGAAATGTCATAAGCAATTTTGCATATGGAAGAAATGTAGTTGCTCCGCTTAATGGAGTTTTATTTGGAAGGCATAAACCAAAAGAGATCAAGACAGAATATTTATCACAATAAATTATTTGTCTATATGACAGCACAAAATAAATGTTAAAAGACCTGAGCAAAGCCAATCCATGATAACAGTTTAGAAACTACTCTCTATTCTGCTAAAATCTGTTACATGCACTAGCAGAAGGATTCTACTTTTTCTTTTGCCTCCAAATTCCAGTGTTTGCCAGTGTACCGCAACAGAATGAAATTCATACCGGAATGACAAGACAACTCTGTTATTTATGATGCCAGATTCTGCAAAGTACTAAATTGCTCAAGTGTAAAGCTTGATACCGCTAATGCCATAATATCAAATATCTTGGAGAGCTCTGCTCAAGGGTAAAACTCTATTCCAAAGCCTGTTACAGTCAGTTTAGACTCTCTGATGATACAAGAAACTTTCAATTGTACCTCACCTCCACAGCAATCTTGCTTCAGCCTGTTCAGGGAGTGAAACTCTATCATTCCATTGACTTTGAAGACGAATTGGGAAACACAGAGCATTTCCCCACATCAGTCTGAAGAAGACAGAACATAGGTCCTCTTGGACTCAAATACGGCATCTTGCTCCTTTGCCTCTGGGCCATAAAGGTAGCCATCATCTACCTTTTTTTTTTTTTAAATGCAGCTAAAGCATAAAACTCTGTTTTTATTTTCTTAGAAGACCACCCATGAGGTTTTCTCCTTCACTTTTCCAAAGCTGTTTTTCATTGGGAATAATATGTTTGCCCTTATATGTATGAGGCAGGAAAAGCTTTCATTAATAAGGCCAGTTTTGAAAATGCCTGTATTCATTTCACCAATAATTTCAAAGACAGGGAAATGTTTCTACATTTCTTTCCCTGCTGGTGGGATCCCAAAATTTTATGCACACACAAAATAGTATGCATAATACAGTTTCTGAGAATGTTTATGGCAACTAGAGACCACAAAACCCGACTGACGAGAATCAAACGTATTTTGTCCAAACACAAGCAGACTTTGCCTGTTTGTGAAATTTTGAAAAGTCACATTTTCAGAAACGCACCTTTGGAGATGACTTGGGGAGTAAAAATGATATTTACAATAACATGCCTTTTCTCCATTAAAAGAATACTCTCTCAAATGCTACCACTCGTCATACAATTATTATGTCTGGGATAAAGTTTATCTCTGTGCAGAACACAAAAATATGTTTTACATAACTTTTCAATCTGCTTGCACCTTATCTCAAGGCTTTGTGACAAACAGTTCTAGCACTGGGCCAAAGCCAAACATCACCCTCTAGGACTACTGTCTTATTGATGTTTAATGTCAGTGAGGAATATCCTTATGAAAATGTATTCACTTACATATCTAACTTTGTGTACTTGATAAGATGTTGTGATAGGACTTTTACATCGGGCATAGTTTTGAGATGAGCCTGTCCAAACCTTTTCTTAAAGTGAGAAAACAGACAGATTTTCAAAATTGCATTTGATTTAAAAAAAAAAAAAAAAACAAAAAACAACCAAAAAACCCACAAAACCCCAAAAAACAACAAACCAGTGACTCAGAGAAAGCCCAGAGATGTTCGGAGAAGGAAATTAAAATGACTTGAAATCTCCCTCTTGCCCACTATAGCTTTCGGATCAAGATCTTGTTCCCAGTCAGCACCGGCATTCCTGTTACCTGGACAAATCTCCTTTTCCATTGCTTCTCTGTGTTTTCTCTCTGCTTTTTTCAGGGGTGTCTGTCCACGCTGCAAACTCAATTTTCCCTCTCACGCTTCCTCCACCAACCCAGGGAGCATCTCCCAGCTGGTGGCATAGATACGGACAACCTCATTTGCTCTCAAGGAGATACAATCCCTCCTTCCAGGGGTCCTGTCTCATCTCAAGCTCAGTAGTTCAGACAACATGAATTTATGGAATTATCTCTTACCTATCACTAAGAACTTTATATTGTTTATTGTGTATAACATATAATAATCAGAGTGAAAAAAAACACAGTTTAACTATGTAAGCACGTAGAGTTGCCTCATCTGAATTTATTTCAAATCTGTGTAAGCTCATTAATTAAAATAGCTTCCCAAACTAACACTTCATATGTGGAGTATTCCACAGACAAAACTAACATAGTAAAGTGTACATGAAATACCTGCTTAACTTAAAATTGCTGTACATCTGTAAATGCTCATAGTTCAACATTTTATTTCCAAATTGGACCTTCAAGTGAATAGAAGTTAATCATATCCACAAAAGGTCCCCCTCTACTCTCTCTTCCTTTTGTCTTGTAAGAAAAAATAAAATGAGCAGATTTTCCTATTAAATTTTTTGCTGTTTTAATCGCAGAACTTTTAACAGGGTGGTCTACGCCTTTCAATCCTAGAGCAGTTGTTCAGGGAGCAGGGAGGTAGGGCTGGACTCGGCTGCCCGTATTTGATTATCAGAGCCAGCTGGAAAGGGGTCAAATGGTGCCTATAAAGGACTGAGAAACCTCGGCTATAAAAACCAGCAGGAGGTAGTTTGGCTCCTGTGATTGGTCCTGAAGTAGTGGGAGCATACAAGAAAAAAGAGTGAGGATCCCACAAATTGTTTAGCAAAGATTAGTTTTCCCTTCTGCATGCACGTATGTACATGTGGGTGGGTTGGTTGGTCTTCACATCACTGTGTCTGAGCCATAAAATATTTGTTTGAGGAAAATGTCTGAAAGAGGTACAAGAATGTTGTCAGACCTTCCTTGCCTGGAGAGGTGGGTTAGTAAAGATGTTTAAAATCAGTGGTACTCATTCTATTTATGACTGGAAGGCTTGGATTTGGCTTCATATGCATAAGAAAGAAATGCATGCACCTGCAATAGGAATTTCAGAAGGGATTAATAACGTTGGGTGCTTAAACTTTTGATGCCCCTCTTGGGAATCTTAAAAAAAAGCCTGACATTTTCTTTTCTTTTTTTTTTTTTAAGCATATTTTCTGTAATGCTAGAAAGTCGGTTTAAAAAGAAGGGGAAAAAAAACCAAGCTTGATGCTAGATCATTTAATTTATTTATGTTTTTGTGGCTTAGCGAGAAATTCTGGACCTCTTCCACATCTGAAGTTAAAAAGCTTACTCTCTTTAACACACAATTTTAATTGGAAACTTTAATATGGAGAATGTTTTTCTGTCCAGATGATAAAACTCTTAAAATACAGCTGTTACTATGTCTCTAGAAAGTGTTGATAGAACTTTAACAGAAGCATCACGATAATAATATTTTAATATCTAATTCTACTATAATTAAGGATATGCTTTCTTCAGCTGTTGTGCGTTAAAGTCAATAGTTTAGTTATGTGCATACATATCACAGGAAACAGAGAAACTTCAGATTTAAAGTGTTTAAAACCAGTTCTTATTTTTGCTTTTATTTAGGAAAAAAAAAAAAAAAATTGTCCAGAGAGGAGTGGATAAGGAGGATGTTCATAGAGCTAGTGTAGCAATTAATAAAGCTTTAGGAGAATTGGATTGCTAAATGTGTTTAATACTCCTGGGACACTCTCAGTTGTCTTCCCAAATAGTTGATTAGGATCACATTAAGAACAGATAAAATGCAAGAATTCATAGAGGTATCTTTTATGAATTCTGTCTCAGATTACTTTTTAAATGGCTTATTTTAGCCTCTAAAGATAAACCTCTAAGACTGTTAGATTTGATGGGTTTGCACCAAGTCTGGGTCTTGCTTCCATAGCTCATTGAAATGTCTTCCACTTCCTTGACTGGGCTTTGTTCAGGTTTTAACACAAGACAGAAGAAAGTCTGAAATTTGTCAGTAGCCTGAAAAGAAGAACACCACTAGGGAAAAAAATGAAGAGCACCCATGGAGAGCAAATCAGCAGCTATTGTATGGTTTAAAAAAAAAAAGAAAGGAAGATTTATGAACTTTGTTCCCTTTAGCAGATAAGGTAATTTATTTCATTTTAAATCATTGACAGTCTAGGTTACAGAAGATCAGCTCCTGTAGTTTTGAGATATTAAAACCTTTTTTTTTTCTAATTATTTTAATTGTGCATGTTGGCTTGTTTGACAGCTGATGTGGGCAAGTTCACAACACTGGTTTCTTCCACTAGATGATTATTTTTTTTCTGCCAGCTCTTTAAAACTAGAAGCTGGACTGTCTTTCAGAAAACTTCTTGTAATACATTTATAGAAGAAAAGCATCCTGTAATCTCATTTGCTTCTTCCTTATTTCAAAAAATCATTTAGCACAGTTCCTACTGTGTCAATCACACTTAGAAAGCCAGAGAACTTCAGTGAAACTGCAAATCTTGATCCAAATATAGCAACTTTTTTTTTAAACTGTAGTCACATGTAACAAGCAAGACTTTGCATAATTTTACGTGAGAATGTTACTAACTTGTTTGCCAAGGAATGTTAGAAATTGTGCAAGCACATATTAAAACACAAGATGTATCCTCCAAGTTTGGAGGGTCCCACAGCATCTGCTATCAGAAATACAACAGCGTTAACCAACACAGTCCATGTGTTACAAACAGAAATCTTTAATCTGAGTTGTTCGGTGAAATAAACCTGCTGTAGACGAAGCTGGGTTTAGTTCTATTTGGACTTTATCTTTCATGGATAAATTCACAGAATCACAGGATGGTAGGGGTTGGAAGGGACATTTGGTGATTATCTAGTCCAACCTCCCTGTCAAAGCAGGTTCACCTAAAGCAGGTTGGACAGGAATGCATTCAGGTGTGTTTTGAATATCTCCAAAGAAGGAAACTCCACAATGTCTCTGGGCAGCCTGTTCCAGTACTCTGGCACCCTCAGAGTAAAGAAGTTTTTCCTCATGTTGAGGTGGAATTTCCTGTGTTCCAGTTTGTGCCTGTTGCCCCTTGTCCTGTCTCTGGGCACCACTGAAAAGAGTCTGGCCCCATCCTCTTGACACCTGCCCTTTAGATATTTATAAGCATTGATGAGATCCCCTCTCAGCCTTCTCTTCTCCAGGCTAAACAGACCCAGGTCTCTCAGCCTTTCCTTGTAAGAGAGGTGCTCCATTCCCTTCATCATCTTTGTAGCCCTTTGCTGGACTCTCTCCAGTAGTTCTGTCTTTCTTGAACCGGGGAGCCCAGAACTGGACACAGTACTCTAGATGCGGCCTCACCAGGGCAAAGCAGAGGGGGAGGATGACCTCCGTCAACCTGCTGGCCACACTCTTCTTGATGCACCCCAGGATGCCATTAACCTTCTTCGCCACCAGGGCACATTGCTGGCTCATGGTCATCCTCTTGTCCACCAGGACTCCCAGGTCCCTCTCTGCAGATATAAATCCCATACAGATAAATTCCATACAAAGAGTTTTGAAAAGGATTTTTCTCTGTTTGTCCATAGCCCTTTCATTCTTTAGCACCTCTGGATCCAGGGTGTACCCTAGGTCCCACAGCAGGATACTGCAGCCCCAGGGGTCTATGTTCATGTGATAGGCATCAGGCAGTGGGAAGTTTCTCATATTGCCAGTGGAAGTTATGTACCAATGCCTGGAAGGTCCATTTATGTGAACGAATTTCATGTTAATGAGTTGTAGAAAGATTTAAATATTTTTTGTTGAGCTTGTTTTCTTGCTCCTTTTCAGGAAAAA
>VZSZ01000219.1:114446-183706 GCA_013398815.1 Ibidorhyncha struthersii
GGGGCAAATAAAAATAACAAAAACAGAAAACCACACATTTCATACAGTTGAATGTGGTTTAAAACAACATCTGACTCTGAGCATTCATTCTTATGAAATATTTGGGTTTATTGTACTGCCAAAACCTTTCCTATATGTGTTCCCAGACGCTGGCTGTTATGCATGATCTACTAGAATTTTCTGGTAGACCTTGTTCTCAGATGGTAGAAAAGGCAGGAAAGTGACAGACATTGGTTTCTTCTTTTTGCTTGGTTTCTCTTTGTCCTGTATAAACTGCAGGAGACAGAGAGAGAAGGGCTGTTGAAATGCTCCAACTTTCTCCCCCTTTAAACCACACCGCAAAGAAGTGTAAGTGTTATGCAAACCATCCCCCAACAACCCACAAAGAGTCCGCCTTCTGCTTTGTGCTTCCTCTCTCCAAAATATTGTACTGGGAGGGAGGGCACTTGTCAGATTTTCTGGCACCACATTTCATAGCAGAGTTCCTCTAGCAAGAGAACCACAACCTCTTGTGCAGACTGAATTAATAATATGACAAAAGCATTTGGCCTCCATGTGGATGAGGGCTGGCTGGAAAACTGGAACTCTGGTTCCTGAAAGATTTCAGGGTTTGGGGATTTGTTTTATTTTCTTCATCATGCTAAATCAAATTGTGTAAAGGAAAAACAGGGTAGGGGGAAAAGAAAAAGAAAAAAATCTCCAAACCCTTACCTTCTTATTTTCCTAGTGATACTGATATGTGAATGCTCTAAAATAACTCAATAGTTCAGATCACTTATGATTAAAAAGCAAATCAAAATAAACCCCTTTTTCTCTCATGTCTCTGATAAATCTTAGAATAAAATCGATCTCTTTTCATTGCGTTTATTGCAACTGTTTAGGTTAATGAAAATTCTTAAATATTGGGCCAGAGTCCAGCTGGCTTGATGATGATAAAAGAATGAAATTTCAACGGAAGATCATTATATATCTCAGGGGATGTGGAGACTGCAGTTCAAATCTTACCCTTTTTTTGGTTCATGGTGATCTCTCAAGAGATGGATGGGACAAAGCCCTATTTGTGAAGTGTCTCCAGGGATGTCACTCTCTGTGTGCTCTATATCCTCGGGGAGATACAGGCTTTCTGATTGCTGTCCCACATTTATATAAATTATCTTCACTGGACCATGACACACATGCGTTAATTCTCTGTTCTCATGTTTTGTCTAAGTCAAGGCAAATGTACTCCTTTGGGATATTCTGTGATGGATCTAGCTGAGAAAAGTTTCAAATAAAAATGTTCTTGAAAATTATTATTTTTCATTAAGAAGAAAATAAAGATTTGTTCTGACGAATCATAATTTTTGGATAGAAAAGGGACTTCACTGGAGAAGTCCCAGCCAGCTGTAACACAGATGGCCTTTACTCTGTGTATGTGCCCCGAAAGCTGCAGTGGAACACCAGCAGTCCTCATGAGATAGGCTCCAGCACTGGTTGCTGTTCGTATGTGCTGCCGTACCCACCGTACTTTTCACCCACACTGCCTTTTCCGTTCCAGCACAAGAAGCAGCACTCAAAGTCTGCAATCCCTATTTTATTGAGCTCCAATTCTAAACACTGTTGTTTGGGCTCCTCTCTGCTTACAGAGGTATGTTCTCAACTAGTATACCTAAGGGGACTACATTAATATCTGCTAGCTATTTTATCCAGCCAGAGTTTCTCTGTCAAGACTCATGTTCATGGCAAAGACAGCAGAAGACCAGATGAGCAACAGTTGCAGTGCTATAAACTAATTCCCAGATGTAGAAGAGACTAGTTGTAATGGCTGTATTGTACATGTGGAAATTAAGTCTAAACATACTGCAGTCCCCATACGCTTGTGAGCCAATTAAAATGTCAGTCATGACAGCAGCCTAGTATATACTGTGTTTCTCCTTCTGTTCTCTTGTATGCATATCTTTTCGATGTGTTCATGATACTTTATGAAAAAAAACAAGAAAGATAATATCGTTATTTCACCATCATGTGCTTTCTGCTACGCTTAGTACAATACTACACTTAATTCCAAGAACTTTAAGAGATACCCATTGAACTCCAGTAATTATAATTTCTTTCACGCCATTCTAAGCAGTAGTTGCACCTTTTTGGTCTTACATACCAGTATTGTCCTATAAAGCTGCAGTATATAATTTATCATTTTACAAATGTTAGAATATATAATCCATGTTTTATGCAGATACATCTTTTCCCTTGGCAGGCTTGTACTACAGAAAGATGGAGTACAGAATCATGAAGTGATTACGAAACCTGTCAATAGTCAGATAATGTTTAAATGGGAAAAATCTTGACAGCCATTCTGTAGTTTCTCCCAGATATGAGCCTAGCTTTGAAGTCATAGCAAAAATGTTTTTTATTCTAATGGACAGTTTATACAGAAATGACAAAGGGTCTGATTTTCAGTTTTATTTCACATTCATATGAGAGCATAAAAGAGCTTCAAAATTAGCATAAATTATGTCCACTTTTGTACCATTTACAATGATTGAACAGTGTAAAGGTATTTGTTGGTTGCATTTTTTTATTTAAAAAGTTCAGATGATTAAAACTAAGTCCTCTAATACAGGTTATTTTGCATTTATCAGAGAAAGTAGTGTTTTCAAATCTCCTTTTCAAATGTTCGGTTTCATCATTTTCTTTTCTACTACAAAGGGGTGGGAGGTGGGGGGTGGAGGGGGAAGAACATTATTTTAGAAGGCCCTGAGGTTGTGAGAAGAAAAGGTCGCAGAATCACTGTTCTGCATACTATCGTGCCTTGATGAGCAGGGCTGCTGTGTTCAGTGAAATTTAGCTTTATAAGTAAATTTCTATTTTCTTTGTCTCTAGAAGGAAAGTATTCTTGCACCAAAGCCATAGTCTTAGTTGCCCAACCTGGAGTTTATTGAAAATACTGGCAAATTAATGTTTTTCTTACACCGAACAGTCAATGACTTCTGGTTCTGAGATTTCTTCCATTTCTGTCACAAATGATGATGCTTTATATTCTGATTCCAAAGTACTATCAAGTGTCTGCCAGTCCTCACACAATGTGCATCTAAAGTATTTTCTTTTCCATGCAGAGGCTTTGTCAAGCCAACATACATGGGTCTAAATGAAAAACAGCAAAAAAAACCCCACCCTATACTTGTGTATTGCAAAGGATGATTTAGACGGCTCAGTGAGCAGCAAACTCTTGACAAATCATTTCCTAGATTTAGCAGACTAAGGCTCCACTGCTTGTGTTCAGAAGAAGTTAAAGGCTGCAATTTTATGTAGATGGAAAATGAAGTCACTGATTTCCCTCTCCCCTTCCATATCTTATCTTTGCATCACTTCACTGGTTTTCAGATGGGAATTTGCAAAATTAACCGCATCTTTTCTGTATAATCTTTTTTATTAAGAATGTGATTGTGCAACTGCTTCTGAACGAGTGTGATCTTGAGGGGAGTAGTTAAGGGGTCCTTTGTTTCTGCTGTCTTTCCTTACATTGCTGCTTTTCTCCTTCTTCCAGCTGAACTTCATTGCTTCCTGCTCTTCGTTTGTTTAGGTCACACATCTGAGCTGCAATTTTGGGCTTAATTATGTGTGTGTGTGGTGGGGGAGGCAGGATTTGAGAAATGAAAAGAGAGAAATGCTAATAAGAGTTGACTTATGTTCCAGGTCACTGTCTTGGCTACTGTCATAGTCATTTGTGTTTGTTGGAAAGCAATTACAAGTACTTAGTGTATTCTGATGGTATCCTCCTACTTCCTGATAGGAGTTCATCTACCATGTTTGGTTACTTTGTTGGAGTTCCTATCTGAAAGCTAAATTTACAGGAATATTGAGTAAATCTCATTTCTAAAGGCTCCTTGAAATGAGATGGGAAATTACAACGACACTGAGCATTCTTAATAGCAGATGATTTTGGTTTCATGGGTTTGGTCTCCAGTACCTTTTATAATTAATTAATTTAATTAGCTTCTTTAATATTATGAGATTCACTGAAGGAGAACCTCTGCTTAGAAAAATAAACAATAGAGTTTACCCCCAGATATCATAGAAAATTAGCTAGACACCACTTCAAAAGATTTTAGTACTTGGAAGAAACGCTTAAGAATTATTAAAAGTTGCTCTGAGGTCACTAGTGCATTTCTGTTCCTCCAACACTTCTATTTGTTTCACTGGGGGTCCAAATATTTTGGAATCTGAGCTGCATACTAATGCTGGTTAGAGAACTCTTAAGAAAATAAGCTATACCTTACTCTATTACTTTAGAGCTCTCACGAAACATTTCCCCCAAGAAAAAAGCACTCGTCAACCTATTTAAATTTCAGAATAGAGTTGCATATTTTAATGATCTATTAGTCACAGTCAAAAACGGATGAAATAACCAGGGGAAGAAGTATGCGTTCTAATTTATAGCTTAAACTTCTATAAAGTTGCTCGGAAGAACTGCTAGATTTATCTCCCTATTGTGTTTCTTTTTGTCTTTGCATTCCTATGCTAGGAATTAGGCCTGAGAGGGAAAGCTATACTTTTAGCCTAGCCAGGGGCCAAGTACCAATCAGTCTATCTGAACATTCCTCTTCTGTTAAAGGCAAACCTCACTCTAATAGAAAATCTCAGTTATGTCCCAGGACAATGCTACTTCAAAGGTCAACATGTCATTCATGTCTAAACTTTAGGGACATAGTAAAACTGACATTTGAAACCACAAGCCACAATGTTTCCTCAGGATTTTTTTTTTTTTTTTTTAACATGTAACCNACCAGGAGTGGCTGCAAAGCATCGCGCAGTCAGAAATAAAAAGTGGACTCAATGAAGGCAGAGGCGTACAAAAAGAAAGCAAAAGCAAGGCAATTTATGCAAGGACAAAATGTTTCTAAAATGCCAAAAGAACATAAGTTGTTATTCTGTTCTCAATATATGGTAGCTTGATTCAAGGGGGAAATACAGATTTTTAGGAATGTCAGCATGAAGATAAACATCACACTAGTAGGTCAAGGGGTTGGGGAAGAGGATATGTTCACCACATTTTCTGGCTTTCTGCCCTACCTATGAAGCTGAGCATAGTTGTACAACAAGTTATATGTGGTCATGATAATCATATTTAGAGACATATTGGCTATTTTGTTATTAAAAAAGTACATCTGTATCTCTCCAGGGGGAAATGCAGATTTGCTTCTGAGCCAGCTGACACAGCAAAATGGGAATCTGGACTGTCCCTTACTCAGCTGCGCAGAGATCCTTTTCTCGCTGCCTTCTATTTTGAGTCAGTGTCGGATGAACTTAATAGTTACTCAATTTGTACTGATTGCTTTGAGGAACAGCTTGGATAGGTCTGTACAATTTCTTTTCCTGAGTTAGTGTTAAGTGCTTATTTTTTCCTTTTTCATTATTTAAGTATAATTTCTTAGTTTTACATGACTCCTAATACAGTAAAAAAAAAAGAAATAATTTTCCTTGGTACTCAGATAGAGCTTTTATATAGTGTACATTGCTATATACTTTATCTTACCATGTAGAATATATGTTACATATAAATGTGTCACTTAGCTCTGGAGAGGTATCTGCTTAAAATTCAATGTCATCAAATTTAGGGAGGATCCAAACTGAGACACTTGTTTGTCCCAGAAAAAGGTTCCTGGAATTTGATGTAGGTCTGAGCTTTTTTTTAAAATGGGATGTATCTGTATCTGTTGTTTTGATTCTCTTTTCTGTTCTTCAGTTTGAAGCATGCTTGTATAAGCTATTCTTTATGCACTCTCCTCTCTACTTGTAGCTTTCCTTGGAAACTTAAAAAAAAAACCACCACCTCTCATAGTGAAAGTCATCTAAAACAGGTTTATGAGGCAACCTGTGATAACTTCTGCTATCCACTTTTAAAAGTTACATGAGCATCGGGTCTTCCCTTTCTATCAGCTTCTGTGTCCATTCTCATGTTAAGACTTGTCTTTACAATTACAAACTGGGAAGTGAATAGTTATTAGTTATTCACAGTGACCAACGAGCAGAGCCTGTTTTTGCAGAAGTCTCTAGAACTTATTGTGATATAGATGTTAAGTTACAATTTAGGAAAGCTGCACAAACAAGTGAATCGCATTCTCAACTCTCCTGTCAGTGAAGCACTGGGAGTCATTGATTCCCTTTTACCCTTCTTGTCTTCTGAACAGGAGTAAACAATTAAGCAATCTTAGTTTTTTCATAAAGCCTGACTTCCCAGTTGGAGCGGTGTGAAAGGAAGCTGTGAGGAATTTAAAAATTAAGAAAAATAAGGCAAAAAAAGAGATCTAGAGATTGATTTCTCTTCCCTTACAGTGTTAGCAATTAGGTAAACTGATTTTCAGTCAGGTCATCAGTCACAATTGGAAGCTAATTTGAAAATGGATTAGCTTAGGAAGTAGCAATTTCTGCACCCCGTGCTTCAGCAGTAAGTGATTCAATTCTGTAACAGACCTCATAAACTGGCTGAGATCAATGCCTACCTAATGTGCCATTACACACTGGGCATTCTCCAGTGACAGCACACACAGCTGTGGCTTCAGGGAGTTTCCGTGCAGGGTTTCCTCTGCTCCATGCTCACTTTCCACAGGTGTGTTAGTTGATTATTTTGCCTGAGGGAATAAACAGTTAAGGAGAATTAGAACGGGTGAAACTGTTTCGCCCTCTCTTGAGAATGAGCTTTTCAGGTCTGAGATCAGTGGCAGCAAGTGAGAAGGATTAGTTAGCACACCCTTGTCATAGGAAAGGACCAGATCCGCTTTATGAAGGTAGGAGTCTACAACAGCACAGCAGAGGTTAATGCAGGAGCTCCTGACATTACCAGTGGCAGAAAGACCTGATTCTGGTCAGAATTTTGGCCTGTGTGTGCACACAGGAGGAGAAAGACCCTTTCTCCTGCCCTGTCCCTAAGTGTTACCTTTTCCCGAGAAGACCCCAAAATCATTTCACCAGCTTCTCTGAACTGCTTTGCCTCTTGAAAATTAGGACTAGAGCCACATTACCCCATCTATCCTTCTTGGGTCCCCCCTCTTCTTTCCCCACCCATACAGGCTGAGTTCCCCAGCTAACCTGCTGCAGGTCCCTGCAGCCGGCGCAGTGATGAGAGCAGGCTACAGAGGCTGAAGCCTGCAACATCACACGGCCAGCCAAGCAGCTATTGGGTGGTAATCCCCTGAATGAAGTTGCTCAGGTATTTACCACCACTTACCTCTGATGAATATAAAGATATTTGTGTGGCAGCTTAAGTAAGAGACTGAATGTGCTATTTGCTACCAATCTAGTGACAGTGATGGTTTGGAGGAACTCAGGTGTACGTTTCAAGTAAGCTTTCTTAGGGAAAGACTGAAAGGCAGAGTTAAGGTGTTACTGGAGTGAAACATCTTAAAAAGTTTTGCATGCTATCAGTGCTAAGAATTCTGCAGTTCAAGATCAGGCTGAATTAATAAGCCCGGAAGAATATGTTTCTCTTTCAGTGAGAATTTTTAACATTTTGAAGAACTTTCTGCTCTTAAGCTTGGTCAAAAGCTTTGGGCTAATATATTTAGAATTTCATATTGGAAGTCCAGTTGGATAAATAAAACATCTTTGTTGTGATACTTCTATAGTGTTTCCTTGAAATAAATTTTAACTTAAAATGTTCAGGGGATGGGGGCTGTAGAAAACTCAATTTTGAAATTAAAATTGATCTTGATGAAAAGGAGGGAAACTTTTATTTAAAAATGTGAAAATTTCAACAATTACAGACTTAAAATGAAAGTCTATTAAAAAATCACTTTTTTTTCTGACAAAGACTTTTAACAAGCTGATATTTCTAAACCGCAAAGATAAATCATGACCATCACCTAATTACTGACTTGTAATGCCAATATAAATTTGAAAGCAAAAAATGGAAAAATAATTGAAGCAGATAAAAGATTAGGCTTCACGCCCTACTCCCAGGGCATGTGCAATTTGTGATTATATTTTACAGTGGAATAGTCAGACACTATGCCAGTACAAAGTATTGAGACTTCTAAAGTTGAGGCTATGTTTACCTAGATATTTGTGGTTATATGAATGACAACCTCACATCCAGCAATGAATCACATTCAAACTTCAGACCCTTAGATGCAGTTGCAAACACTTCTTTTTTCAAAGCATTATTCAGAAAGATGTAATAGAAATCTCAGGATAAAATTCAAAGAACTCTTCAAATTGAGACCTTAGGAACATGAAATATTTCTACTGTTAGACATTAAACTCTTAGGAAGCTGTCTGATTACAGTCATTTTAAAGGGTAATCAGACAACTATACAGTATGGCTAAAGTCTGGTCGCACGTGCCCAAGCCATTTTTAAAAGTTAAATTTAATCTCGAAAGTGACTTAGATGCCTGTTAGAATTTTACTGGGTATTAAGGAAAAAAAAAAAAAAAAAAAGAAAAAATAATCTGGAAAAACAGAGTTAATACGGTCTCTGTCTAAACCATCAGAGCCATATAAAGGTGAGACTCATGTGCACTTCCTTCCCTGCCCTGCTTTCCTTGGAAAGGAAACACATCCGCCTGGAACGGTTGGGAGTCACAGTGTGCTCTGCTATGTCTTTTTTTGTAGCCAGATGAAGAATTAGGGTGCCAGTGCACCATATATTTGGTGCAGTCTAGATATACGCTTAGAAATTGTCTCTTGTGCTCTCCTAAATTCTAGCTCCCTATAGCAGTCACACCTTTAATGCAGCAAATGCAACATTTTAATGGAATTTCAGAGCAAATGTTTGATAGGTGTGAAAAGAGGTAGTTCCATTGTTTTAAATGTATTTTTACCTATTAAGTTGATGATAATGTCAGTTTTCAGAAACAGCTGTTCCATGAGACTCCCTCTGAAAACTCAGAAAAATTAGTAGTATTTTCCTGATTTTGCTTTGCTAGGAATTCGCCGTCAAAACAACAGGAACAAAATACCAAATAGAATAATGAAGGAAAAATGGAAATCAAAAAATTAGGGGACAAAACCTCAAACTAATTTTAAGGTGAAGTTTGACTAGCTTCTAAGAGAGTTCTATGAAATCTGTGACTGCAACAATGAGGTAGCTGTTGAGGTCCAGGATCTCCTCTCATGCTTTGTATCTAGTTGCGCCTTTCTGCATTTTCACAGCAGCAAATACATTTTATTTTCCTGTGTCACTATTTCTTCACAAATTTTGGAAGTATGATAATTGTAAGAACTGTAAGATTTGGAAACCAAATTGTTTTGATTTCTGAAGTAAATACTATGTGCTGTCTCCAGAGCTGGTTTCACAAAGGCTCCTATGAAACCACCAAGAACTGTAGCCCTTGTTAAGATGTCTTTATCTTCATAATTAATAATAGCATGTAGAAAGTTTCTCACTCACCGACCATCACACTGATATGACTTTCTGCTTGCCTTTGGCAGCAGGGTGCTGAGTTTGGAAATTGGATGAGACTACACCTGCTTTCAGTGCAGGAAGGGGCATTATTTAAACCAAATCTAACCTGCTAGTGACTGCTATGATTGGACTGTGGGGTCACTTTTACACTGCAAACATACGTCAACATCTGATTAATAAACAAAGTGACATTTTGTGATTATTACATAGCAAATTAGAAGTGAGGTGAAATTTCCTGCCTTTTCCTTAAAAGAAAATCTGTGATGTCAGTGACACTGGCTCCCATTTTGTGACCCTACAAAGTGATAGAGGTTGGTTAGGGGATTAGAAGCAGGAAAATTAGTTTTAGATGACGCATTGGTTAATTCACCTCTACAATAGCTCCTCTGATCACATGGGAATAACACCAAAGACAAGATTTTCTAACTTTGAAAACAAAATTTCCCTTTATTTCTTAACTATTTCCTTTAAAAATCCTAACTGAGGTTCAACTTTTCAATGTGCCAGATTCGTCTATGCACAGAGTGAAAGAACTTTGTAGCAAAGACTTAGAGGCAAATTGACTTTACCTTTTTAAGGCAAAGCATACTAGCAGATGAGAAATCCTGTTGTCCTTTGTTCATGAAGCCACAGGTGCTCAAGTACTTTTCTGACATCTTGCAGAATGGAGAAATCAGCAACGTTTGAGTGGGTACATCCATCTCCCATGTAACCAGCTGAGACTTTATTACTCTCCACAGTAGGGCATTGTGTCCACAGCCTTTCTCATTCATCCTTCTAGGCACAGAGGCTTTGGGATAACAGATCTGTCACTAACTGTCACTCACAAAACCTTTAACTTATCAAGAGTGCTGTCAGATGTACTGGAGATGGATCCACAAGTCAGGATGTAGAACCAAATACGTGTGTTCCCCGATCCATTTTGCAGAGCAGAAATGAAGATGCCCAGTTTGAGTAAGCTGACATAGCTCCATTGAGGTATATGGAAGTATGCTGATCTAGGGCACCAGAATGTCATCTGTGCTGTTTTCATTGCACTTCTGGTCTTGTGGATTTATCCGAGGTAGAAAAAAAAAAAAAGAATTAGTCTAGGATCTGGCCAGCTCGAAGTCATGTACTGGATGTGGTATATGATTAAGTTTCAAAAAGAATGAATGAGTTCAAGCCAGTCTCAGAACCTTCCTCAAAGGTTCTCATAGAATGTGTTCAAGTCACTCTGTAAATCAGGTTCTCATTTTTGTCATTTTAACTGTAAATGACTATCACCTTATTTCATGAAGACTGGTCGTTGAATTAAGCTTCTACTGATCTGAGATGTTGTGGGAGGAATAAGAACATATCACGTTATTGCTGTGTCTGCTCTGCAATCCCTTCCCACTAGCTAACTACTCTGAAGATAAAAGTCTTGTTTCCTAAAATATTCTATAGTCAAAGTCTCAATGTTATTGTTCTGGTGGTTTTTTTTATTCATTGTTCCTAGTCACTTCAAAGAGGGAATATATCATGGTTGTTTGCATAAAAAGATTTCAGCTTCATGAACACATGGAAATATTTAAAATGAAATACTGTTTTAGATAGCTGGAGAAACACCAAGTTCTTGTTATGTATGCTTCTTGGTTTCTGTGTATGAACACAAATATAAAGCAAACCAATATCTAAGCATTTGTGTATAGTTTTCCTCTGAGCTTCTTTAGCGACCATTTGAAAACCACTATGTGTATTAAATTATGAACCATAACTTACTTCCCCACATCTAATCCAAACTCCACAACTAACTTTTCAGCTATTTAAGACAACTTGGATGAAAAAAAAACATGTCTTGTTCCTGTCCAAAAATATAAGTGGAGGAAATAATGTCTCTAACACTCAAAACCAGCAGAATACTTAGCTTACATTGATAAGTATCACTCAGAGTTTTGGATCCTATTGGATCTCAGATCTTACAGGGTCAAAAGGCAAGCACAAAATAGACATCTTTTAAGCATTTACAAGTCTCCTCTGTCTTAGTGGGAGAAGAGTCCAGTAGGTTTCCGAAAGCCGATGGCAGAGACTTTTCACTCACACCAATTGCCCTGAACTCTTTCCTGGGTATTTCCATTACATGAAGGAAAGCCAAAGTTGTTCAGGCTGTTCATATACTCCTTGTAGCTTCCTCTACATCTAGGGAATCTACAGGTATTGTTTTCACTCTTGATTGGTTTTGCTGTTGTAACATCAAAAAGTTTGCTTGGGGATTTTGCTTGTAGTCATTGAAGTCTGCTTGGATAACCACACTTTTCTTTGTAAATACTGACTCACCATGATTAATTCTCTGCCTGGCAGATAGTATTGACAGTAGGCTAAGTGGGATGAGAAAGCAAGATATTAAGTAACTACCCACTGGATTCATAAGGGACTTCCAGGAATCTAGAACATGGTCTCTTTCCAATAGGCTTAACCATGAATCAGTCAAAAGATTTCCATTTTAATATTTTACATTAACTGGATGTCTGATCTATAGCTACTAACCAAATCAGCATCCCATCATGTATAGAACGGATAAATACACCACTCCCAGTATTCAGTCTAAGCACAGATAATACAGTCTGATGGACTTCAAAAGTTTATACAGTGTTTTTTGCATGAATAAACTCTGGAATCTGTCCCCAGTTTAGCTCTTCCGACTTAAAAAAAATGGAACAAAAAATGCAATATCTTTCTGCCCAGATTGTATTTTCTCAATCTAATGAACACGAGCTTTGGCATGCATCCTCAGGCCTGCTGTAGCTGTGTTTAACACAAGTCTGTAAGACTAGAGGACAAAAGTGTATCATCTTTTCTTAGTGCCTAAGGTAGAGATTTGATATGCAGCAAAGACAGAATTCATATCCCACAGTCCAGTGGCTTTGTTCAGAGCGATGTGCCAACTGGGTTTAACGCATAGCCTGTCCCTTTAACCCTTGATCTGCTCAGGTCCTCTGCTGACAAATTGCAAGACAGGCAAAACTTTCAAAGCAAGGCAGGTCCACAATGGTGCATTCCAAACTGCCTTCAGGCTCCCTCTCCTGGACATTTATGCATCCCTGTGCTTTGGAACCTGCAGTGTTTTCGACACACGTACAGCCATAGGTTGTTCAGGCCTTTACAGCACATGCTTGCCTTGTGTGCCCTGCACGCTATATCACGATGCATGTAATTACACAGGTCTTTTAAAGGTAAATTTGATATTTTTAATAAGTCCTTTGAATTCAATCCTTCAGGTGATTTTCTAGTTATTGGCTGTTTGTTCATTATTTTGGGTCCCTGTTTTAAAAATTATGACTGCTATGCACTTGCATGTCAATATTTCATTTAATAGTGGTGGAGGGGTTTGACTTGTTCTATTAAACACACTCTAGAATATTACTTTGTTTCCCCACACATAGGTGTTATGAGGGTTATTTATATTTTAAAGGTATATTTATAGCATGGTCACTGCAATTTCATATTCTCTTCCCCTTCCAAAGGAAAAAGAAAAAAAAAATTATTAATCATGAATGGTTTAAATTTGTCTATTTAATGCATCTCCCAGGAACTCGAAACACCTGCTGTGTTAGCTTATGCCTTAGAAGAATGGAGAGGTTATATATTAGATTTAGGCTTGTGGATTAAAATAAAGCTTTTCTTTATAGGAGTTCCACCTGGAATGGCTCCTCTAAAATTCTATAAAAACAATGAGAAAATTTGTTTCCAGCCCCATCTACTTTAAAAAATAAGAGAAATTAACAAGAAAATGTAACTGAAACAAAGCTGACAAAAAATTAAGTGCCATGGGAGAATCACAAATTTTGGCCTGCCAACAACATTTTGAGACCTGCTGTTTTCCCTGTAGGTGTCCACATGGCTTTGATTTTCTCCCGATTATAAAAAAACATAAACATTGGCAAATGCAGTGAAGAAAGAGTGCTGACCCCACTGTGTGAACTAGCCCTTGATGCTGTCTGCCTTGGTAGAGTCTCAGTTTGACTATAAAGATGTATTCATTTGGTTTTAATTTGAGGAAATTTTATATTTCAGTAAAATCAAAATGAAGTTCCCTTTGTTCAGATAGTCAATTGTGACAGTAGAGTTTTACATAGATTTGCTGACAACTGTGGCTCTGTCATTGTTTTGATTGTTTTTTTTTCTCAATATATAGAGAATTATATATAACTTTGTTAAGAACAGGCAAACAAAAAGTAAAGAAAAATGGAGAAAATCTATAGCACAATAAATCAACACTTTGTAATTTTCTCCGTAGCTTGTATACAATGGGAGAATCAAATTTAAGGTCATATTCAGGGCTGTAGGCAGCTAGTTGCACGAGACAAGGTGACAGATTTAGTCTTAGAAAGCTTTGGCCTCCTGGTATTGTGGCTGCAGTTGTTATTTGGCTAAGTTGTGGTGTTGGCAGCGAGAACAGATTTATGCACATAAAGCTGCCATTCTATTAGGGCTTTTATAACACAAAGTACACTTCTCAAGTTGTACCTTGGTCTGAAAAGAGCTGAAAGAAAGAAGCAATTGAGTACCAAGAGAATGGTACCAGATGCTGGCCTTTTGACATCAACCAGTGGGCCATGGCTGAGCACTTCCTCAGCAAGCCCTGCTTTCAGCCACTTCAGCTACCTCAAGAAAACCTCATAATAAAAAACACCATCAAAGCCAAAGAGTTTCATGAGCTCCCAGTGAAAAAAAAAAGAGGGGAAAAAAAAAGAAAAAATAAAAAAAAAAGAAGGAATTGACTAAACAAGGTGATAAAACATAAAGCATGCTTCTCTGTTCACTTCCTAAGCTAGACATAGGTTTTCAAAAGACCGTTTCTTACTTTTCTAACACTAGTAAAGTCAGTAATTAGACTTACTGGCAGGGCAGTGGGGAGACCATGCTAACCAGAATACCCTCTATATGAAGCACTTGGGATGGGCTTCAGGAGATCTGCCTTCCCATCCCTGCATCTGCTGCTCTTTTTCTGTGTGTCCTGAAACAAATATATTAAGTTGTTCATGTTTCAGTTCTCCCTCTGTAAAATGGGAATGATCATTTTTAACTTCTTCTGCCCTTTCATCTGTACTTTCCATTGGGATTGTAGGTTCTTTGGGGCTAAATGTGTTTTTTACATCTTCAAATTCCATGAGGGCGAGGTGAAAAACCTGCTCGTAAACACAGAGATACACATTAGGAATTGACTCCTGTAGTTTCAATTAACTCCTTTGCACTTTTACAGTACCTTTTAGCCAAAAATCTCCAGGTAGTTTACAAACAATGCATGATGTTATGTCCAACCTCACAATAATCCTACGAGTTCATTAAAAATTACTGCAGTTTTGTAGATGGAAAAAACAGGGGGACATAGAAAGCCTGTGACGGGAAAATCATCAGGCCATGGATCTTTCCAAGTGCCTGTCCTCCATCCTAACAAATAGACCATCCCTTCGCACTTAGCCTCTGCCAAAATATTTGCAAAGTATGGGAAGAGAGTAGAAACATGTCAAACCATAAGTCATGCTCCTTCTCTAATGAAAACCACAAGCACGTATTGCTAAATTATTACAACACCAACACGCAAATATTATGAGTGACGAAATATATGGAAATCAGTTTCAATGGTAGAAGTTGAGCACACCCTTCTGTGGTTGGGATATGAAGGGAGAGGTAGTCTTCTTTAATGTAGTGAAGGGTCCCTTATGGAGCTATGACAACTTTAGCCCTAGACTTAGCAGGGTAGAATGAAGTGGAAATGGGCAGCTGAAGGGCAGAAAGAGAGTGAAGGTTGGGACATGCAGTTTATCCCTGTTGGATGAGTCTTCCCTGCTACCTGCTCATCAGATGACAGACACAATATTCTGTTGACACCTACACCATGACAGATTTAGTACTTTCTTTTCTGCAGAAAAGAAATTTCTTTTCAGATATGAGATTAGATTAGATCATTATATTTCTTTGTTATACTATATATTCTTCATTACATATTCTTCATTATATTACATATATCTATATCTTTGTTATATAGTCTGCATTATATTACATAACATTTCTTCAGGGAAAGAAATGATGTCATGCTGAAAGCTGAAGTCTTGAGACCTAGGTTAAGTTCCCACTTCTGCCATAGGCATCTTATGTCACCTAATTAAACTCTCTCAGGTTTTGTTCTTTTCTGCTTTGCATATTACATAATTCTTTAGAAAATGCTATAACTAGTCCAAGCTGAAAAATATTTCCTTCTGCTGAAAAGACTATCCCAGGACAACACTAAGTATGTGTGTGTGCGTCTATCCATGTATCCAAGCAATTAGTACAAATAAACAGGGACACATGTATATATGTCTGTACAAGTTTATACACCTATAAATAGGGACGACTTCCTCCCATTATGGAAACTCAGCCACCTCTCAGAAAAGAGTGGTAGATATTTTCTGCTAGCAGTGTTTCTCAAGGATCTCTTGGAAGAGAAAGTGAAGAATAGCTCCTCCAGTTGGGACCTCTTGGAGAATTTAAGCAAGCATAATATAATTACCTACGCTGGAAGTAAGCCAGGACACTGGGGTTAACACCCCTGCTCAAGTGAAAGGAGCCAGGGGACTGTTCGCAGCTATAAAAGTGGTCAAGAGCTGTGGTTTTAGGTTACATTCAAAATACAGGTGACTCAAGGACATTGCTAAATGCATTGCATTGAGTGCAAGCTTCACTTCTGTGGAATGGCCTAGCGTACTTTTAATATTTATGAATACTCGAAGCAAGCTTTTCCAGTTGTTGCTATTTGTGATACAGAGAGGTGAAGAAGTTAAAGAAAGAAAGAAAAACTATATTCTGTTCAAACCAGTATTCAATTCTGACCTGAATGAAACCAGGGGGGTATTTCCTCACTATTGACAGAAGCATCAGACTTGGTTTCAATTTTATGTGCACTGTTAGGTGCCTAGCAAATAAAATGTGAGTCTTGCAATAGGAACTTGCTGCTATAGAGAGATTCCTACATGACGAATATGTTTTCAGTTTTGTTTTCTGTGACCATGTTCTGCCTGAGTGTTTTCTAAACACACAAAGCGTGCTGGGGAAGGACATATTGCTGTGTTAAAAGGGAAGTGGCTGAACAGTAAAACTTCTAAGTACTTGAAAGTTTTGACAAAAAAAAAATTAAAAGGAGCTTATTTGTGCTGTTGAGGGTTTTTGTTATCTTTCTTGCCTTTGCGCAGCTGAACTAAGACTGTTTGGGATTCAGAAAGGGCATGCCCCAAATGAAGTGTACACACGGACTTGACTTGTTAGACAGCCTTAGATCACACTTAACTTAAGATGCACTAAATTAATTTCGAGCAGTATTGGAATAGGCTTTGATATAATTACCTAATCATTACACTATTGCTTCAGAAAAGTCAGGACTCCTTGTTTCCAACACCACGGTGCAGTGCCTTCATTGTCTTTTGAGACATGTTCTGGATGAAGGGATTTTTCATCTATGCTGTTAAATTCGAGACAACTTACTACCACCAATGCAGGATGTGATCCATAGGTGTCCATATCTAGAAATCAGAACACTCAGCTGGGAAGGGAAGTCCTGTTTCTGTGGGAAAGTCTGCTCTTCATCGCCTACATTATTCTTTTTTTTTCAACCTAATGGTGTAAAATGTGAAAATAATCTACCTGCCTAATCATGTTTAACCCGGTAGGTAGCTTTTACGTGATAACACAGTGCTTCTTAAACTGACCTGAGTGATTTTGTTCTAAAGAGGATGCAAAGCACTTATGCACTCCGTGCCAGTGGCAATGGCTCATGTTAGAGTGATGGGGACAGTAACACTTTACAGTGGGACAGCTGTTCACTCAGGGAAGGTCTGATCGCGCGTTGCACATCCAACTGTCAACGGAGGTGTGCAGAGCCAACAACACTGAGAGAGAACAAGAGATACTAGGCACTTTCAGAGAGGTGAGGACTGCCTGTGCATAACAGCGTGATCCTTCGGAAAACATCTGTGAGAGGTGCTGTCCTCCACTGCTGTGAGCTGTGCTGCATTTTGCTGCCTTTCCCTTCCCTCCCAGCCAGACACGCTCAGCTTGGCCGCAGTCTGGCATGTACGCCGTGGAAACTTCTGCAGTGTACAGCTGTGCTCAGCAGGCACACAGGTGTTTCTGCCTGTACTTTCTGTCTTGCCAGCACTGGCATTGGGTTTTTTAAGGCCAATCAGGATTTTTGGCAATCCCACTCGGATGTTCTGTAGACACAGGGTGAGTAGAGCCCACCCAGCAAGAACAAATGAAATCATCCTTGTTCCTCACTGGCTTCCTGGTCATTTTCAGCCTTTGAGGAAGAAGTCAAAGGGGACAGGTGAATCATTTAGGAAATGTTTCCATATTATCTTGCTTATTTTACTGTTTTGTAGCGTAGCCTGAAAGGCTTGAGCACGGCATCTGGTGTTCAGTGAGGTCCCGCCTTTCCCCCAGTGATACTGCCAGATTGCTGAGGCACACGGAGGTCAAGAGACTGTCCGCAAGGTCGTCCAGTCACTCAATGCTTCAATTCAAACTCAGTCCCAGCATCTGCTTGACTTTTGATTTTTTGTTCTAATCATGAGACCCACCCGAAATTAATTGGTCGGGAATTTGAAGCTGGTTGGATTGAGTAGGTCCTATTATGTTTGTGACAATAGCATGTCAGTGTTTTCATGATGAATAGAGGAAATCTGGTACACAACATCAATCCTTATAGAAGAATCCAGTCCTTATAGGAGGAACAAGCTTTAGAAACTCAAACAACCACACATACACAAACAAACGAGAGACAGTCTTGGGGCTATTCATTGATTCAGTCAAAGACAAGTTTTCTTTGCTAATAGCTCTTGTGCTTCTGAGGCATTTTCTGCTGTGACCAAGGTCAGCATAACATGGCAGAAATCACTCTGCGGTGGGAAAGGGCACTGTCAGTTCTGTTGTATCTTTCTTTCTCTTTCTAAATCTTGCTTTTTAACTTCTGCTTTTTTGAAAAATATATGTTCCACTGAAGATGTGTCTAAAGTTCTTGTTAAGTCCTGAAAATGTGAATATTCAAAGGCTGAGAACATGATGCCTTCTCTCAAAAAAACAGTCTTTAAGGGACAGAAAATAAGGTACTTACCTTTATGTTTTACATATTCCCTTAAGACAATACTCAGTTCCATTAAATGTTTTTCTGTTATTTCATCAACAAGCTGACATCATCCAGAACAAATTGCTAAAGAGAAGGAGATAAAACTGAAAGATTGTTTTATGAATGGAGTTTCCTGAAGTCTGATTTTTAAGCCACTAGTCCCTGGAGATAGCCAGGACTTCCAATTTTACTAAAATAATGCGTAAAATTGTTGGATATTTATTTGCTTTTATCTAGTAAATGCTTTCAAATCATTAGTGTCATTGTTGGATACACACAGGAAAGAGTTTTTAGGGATGGGAACTCCTAAGGAGATGAAGTAATTTGAGGTCAATTAACTCTCATAGATGAGAATTGCACAGGTTCTTCTCATTATGTTATGGAGATAATAGCTTAAATTGAGAATATTTGTTTCTTTTGTAGGAATGGTAAGTAATCTTACCCTTTGCCTATTACTGTCAGGTAACACCTTTTCCTTCCACCATTGCTGGAGTCAGGAAGCTGAGCTCTGTTCTAGATTAATCTCAGGGCGTAAAATTACCACCCCACCCCCCGGAAACCATGAGGAATCTCACTGTTTTCCATTCCTTCTGAAAATACTCCTCCTGCTTTCATGGGTTTTGAACAGTGTGGGCATTTAAAACTCTACCAAAGTAAAACACAACACAGCACAGATAGTTCTGAGGAGAAGGTAAGAGAGAAGTCACCATGACAGGTGTCAGTCACGTTGCCTAATGCTATTTTGAGAGAGCCTAGGTTACTGTAATGATAAGGGTGTCAAGAGCCCAGGCAGACTATAGAAATGTTTCTAGGCCTTTGTAACCAGCTTTAACAGATACATAACTGTGATCATCTCTTTAAAATATTTATCTTCTGTTTTGTTTTCCGCTGCAACCAAACCCTAGAATACATTATCATCCTCCCGCTTTTTAACCAGATTAATTTTGGAGGTATATGACTAAGTTTTGGAAAATTAGGAACATCTAAATTTTGTGTATTCTTACACGATCGAAATGCGCAGATCTTTTTTCCTCTTTGAATGAGTATTTTTAAGCAGTTTCTCATTCAATTCTTTACTAGCTGTTTTAAAATGTTTGGGAATGAAGTAGTGTGCTTGCAACTAAGTGGCAGCACTTGTCCTGGAAATGAAATTCACATCGCTAAAGTGTTTATGGAATACATGGAATGAGAACATATAAATCACAGCCTCTTTATGTACAGTTCAAAACAGTTATTTCAAACACTGCAGCCATTACAATATGTCGTGCTGAAAAATAATGCAACATTTCACAAGGACAGGTGGGATGGCACTGACAAAACTTTTACCGTGTGTAGCAAAAAGGCTTAGCTTTATGTGCACCTAAATAAAGAATACACTTGATTAAACTTCGCTTGTGAGCCTCTTTTAAAAACTTCAAAGATATCCCTTAGAACAGGACTGAGACATTGGTGGTCTGAAGATCACACACTCACGACTAGCCCTTCTTTAAAAAAAAGGGGGAAATACAACACATTTACAGTAATAAAAATAACTAAATTTCCACAAAGAATGACTCAGAGTGGGACAAATTTTTCTGTTCCAACTTTGGTAAAACTGTCAGTTAGTTCTGATCTTTTAATGAATTTGCTTTTATAGCAGAAAATGCAAGCAATCAGATGAGATTATAATGATGTCTGTTCTATTGAATATATAAATGAGTTATACTAATTTTTACTATTTCCAGAAGTGGTGTAAAAAGGCTGACTTTGTGAATGCAGCTCTTAGCAGCCATAACCAGATGGAAAGGAATTACAGCTTTGACTAACCCAAAATCCAATGGTTAGAAAATGGAAATTATTTGTCATGAACTTCATATTTAACACTCTAAAAGAATGAAGTCCTTTGTGGACATAAATATATCTTGCTATGGTATTGCTTTAAATAGCATAGTTAGTTTACATTTTCAAACTAAAAGGTTTTATATTCTGGTTTTTGGATTCCCCTTATCTTCCACTGTTTTGTAAAAACGGACTGCATTTTCAAGTCAAGAATACCTGAAGTCGGCTTCCAGATGCTATTCCCAATTGCTGTTAGATAACTGTGTTCAACAGGAGAGTATTTGGCTTCTCACTGTACAGTACATAAATCTTATGAAATTGCTGTTTCAATTTTTCTCTTTCCTTTGAACTCTTGAATGGAGGGAAAGAATTTCTTAAAGAGTTCAGTAGGAATGTCCCATTACGAGACATCAATCATCAAATGCCCATTGTACATGGAAAGTGAGGTGACGGTAATAAAATTGACATAACTAAGCAAGCAGCATCTGACCTTTAGGAGCCAGAGCTTATGATCAGAAGACCCAGTCTTCCAAACCTTTAGGAGTTAAGAGTTATCATCTCCCCCAAAAAATACCTCAGTAAATGAAGTGCTACATATGAATGTGTGTGATAAAAGAGGTGGAATAAATTCTTCCCTGACCCTTAGTAGGGGAGTGTTGACAGAACAGAGGTAGAGAGTGACTTTTGAAAGGAAGGAAAGAAGGAATGTATCTTTGGGTCTAGATGGGAGCAGCTGCTCCCCTTATCTTGCATCAGTGTTAAAGTAGTTGCTGTTCCTGCCATGTCAGCCAAGTCACAACACAGCATGCAATGCTGCCTGCAGTTGTGGCAAAGAAAAGGCGCAACGGGTACCGTCAAAATGTTGTATCCACAACGTGCACATAAATCTTCCTTGTGCTTTGTCAACCTGTTTGCTTTTGTCTACGCTCTGTTTTCCATGTAACGTGCTGTCACTACCATATTATTCTTTCCGAGCTTGCCAGTCCTTCAAGTATTGCCAGGGCTGGTTAGAGGAGACAGAGCTACTGTGAGTTCTGACTCAGCATTAGACTGCTGAATTAATGCTTTTTTGGTGCTCTTTTTTTTATTATTTTGTTGCTCCCTCCTGCTTTTCTGTTTTATTTGAGTCAACACGTACACAGCTGATGTAACTGATTAGTGCAAACCAAAACATTCAGTATTTTAAATCTTAGCAGAAGGTGTTCAATCATCTCTTGAATGGATTGCTCTTCCCACTCAGGTGCCACATACTTTTGCAAAAATATGAATGTTGCAGGGTTATACCAGCCCCTTCCTAAAGCTTTTGTGTAAATTCATAATATAGATAAAAATAAAATTATAGGAGTTGAGAATGAAATATTTCCAGAATCCTTGAGTAAGTTGTCTCCTCCCATTACGTAGGCCCCACTTAACTGATCCCTGGGTCAAATATGTAAGCTTTTAAACAGATAGTGCAGCACAATAATATATACAATAGAGATGAACTGCACAGGAATTATTCACAGAAAAATACTAATTTCAAAGAATTGTAGCACAGTCTTATGAAAAAAAAAACAACCAACCAAAACCAACCCCAAAACCTAGCCTGGTTTTGATGTGCGTTTGATATTTCTTTTAGATTTTTCTGTTAGAAATATTTTGGTGATTTAGGATGACTTGACCACTGGCTTCTGGGGGTTAACAGTGGATATATATGGCATGTGATATTCCCTTATTACTCCTTGATTCATGAAAGAGTACGGAGATACCTGAGTGGGAAGAAAGTATCTAGTAAAAGTTAAATCTTTCTATAGTTCTATTCTGCTGTTTGTATCTGAGACACAAGTGCTCTGAGAAATTTTATATGTAAAGAAAGTAAAAGGGTAGGTTGCCCTTTTTACATTTTTACCTCCATCCCTCTGTCTCCATGCTTACATGGCCTCCATTCCTGAGGTACTACAATATCTGACAATTTACTTAACAGATTCAGAGAGCAATTTGTGGCAGACAGTTACTATGGTCTCCGTTTTGCAAACAGGAAACTGAAGCACTGAGGAACTAAGCTGCTGAAGAGGTCGTCCAAGTGAGCCACTAGCAGAGCAAAGCATTAAATTCTTTCTTGGTCCATCAGTAAAGTCCTATTCGGGAAAGCACTTCAGGAGGTGTTTATCAGCCCTCTCTCCCATAACACAATTTTTTTTCCCCCTGAGTACAATGTTATAGGAACGATCCTTCGCTTGGCCTGGCTTGCTAGTGTTTCTGTTCAGGGGGAGATTTCTAGGGTTCAAAATTAAGTATATTTATATCTCACAAACAAGTTTATAAATAAAAAGAGGAGCTAACCATATGCCATCTTCCAGTTTGTGTTTTCTGGGAATATAGTTCCAAGAGCTCTTTGAACTTGAGAGCAAATATGCATTTTGTACTCTGCAGATGTTACAGCAAACTATAACCCATCATTGCTTCTCTGGAGCACAGTGTACTGTGGCTTTAATTCAGCAAAGTACAGCATGTCAAATGTCAGGTTGTTATGACAGCAATAAACTTGTGATTCCCTTNAAAGGAATTTGCTTGAAAACATCTTTTCCACCTGTATGAAAACTTTATCAGAGAGGCTTATGACATATGTGTGAAGCGGTGGGAGAAATCATCGCAAAGATGGCCAAATTACAGAAATCTCCTTCACACCTGAAATATGACCTTTCTGAAGTCACTTCAGCATAGGAGCCAGATCTGTATCATGGAAGGACCATGTTTAATATATCTGATATTGCAAAAAGAACACTGAAATCAAGAGTCTGCTGAGGAATCTTCCTCCTGGGGTGGATCTCCAGGGTGTTGATGGTCCTTGCTGCTGTGAATTAACATCATGCTCTTCTGACCCTTCATTCCTTAATGTGCTCTTGCTTTTACCTTTCTTTGTAGTGATCAATGAAGACTATGGTTTTAAAGCAAGTGCTAAAAGTGAAAACCTTTGATGGTTTTCAAGGGCAGGGAAGAATTATGTACCTGTCTGAGCTGCAGGTAAAGAATGCTACAGCTGTGGAAGCACTAATTCAACTAATTAATTGATCTCACTTTGCAGTGACTTATTGGACCTTACTCTCTCCTCAAAAGCTGGTAGGGTTGTCCCCAGGATAAGACTGATTTTAAAGTTCATAACTTGCTGGATTTATGTGGAAGGCAAAAACATAGGGAACAGCCTGCCCCAATAAACAGAGTACACAGACAGATGCACTCAAAAGGTCAGCCTAGGATTCCTCTTGTGCTGGGATTACACACCTCAGATTTGGTCAGTTTTGTGTCATATACATTGCCAGTTTAATTTTTTTCCTCTAGTTCTTTATATGAGCTGGTATAACCTCAGTTGCTGAGGAATATCCGCTGTTTATATTTCAAACTTCTCACTTTTCTGAGGCATGGGCATTTCTAGACTTTCCTTGAAAGAAAAAGAATAAAAGAAAACAAACCCCAAACCCTGCTTTGTTTAATGAGTCTTCTGTCTCTGATAATGTTTTTAGGAGTTGACTGCAGTCCACCTAGTATTAAAACTACTCAGCAGAAGCAGCTGTGCACAATTAAACCCCCGCAAACTAATGTAATTCAGCCCAGTGTAGACTGATCCCCAAACCAGCCACTCAGTGGTTTTGTAGAGGCAATGCGGATCCATCAGCATGAACATTTTTCCACATTATTCTGAATGGGTTATGTGTTGGTATGTCTGCCTAATAGATACCCCTAATAACTAAATAAGGGGCCAAGTTAGATAGTTGTATAGCAAAATCTTTTTTTCTTTTATGATTAATGTTGTAGGCTATGAAAAATTCTTGCATGGTTCTTTCATCTCAAAACTTACGACGACTCATATCTGAAAGCAGTGGGTAGATACTGCAGCAGAAGACAAGGAGTCAGAACGGCAGAAGCCTTTGGAAAGAAACCTACCCATTTCTGGTTTTGAAATAAGTTTGAAACAAGAATTTGGGTCATCTGTAGCACTAACATTAACTTAATGGGAATTTACTTTGGAAACTTCATTTTCATCACACAATATACCTAGGAATATGTTTCTAAACAGAGCAAACTTGATGAAACAAGGACTGTAAGCAGAGGGGATTCCCTCACTCCTGCCCTCTCCCCCCTGCCACGCACATACGTCTGTGGTCAGTTTGTGAATTTTAGAACTTTACTAAACGGGTGGCCTCCCAGATCTGTACATCATTGCTGAGTGGCTGGTAGCGTGATTATAATTAAAACTCATGACATTTGTGCATGGCCACAGCACAATTGCATTCACCCTACATCATTTATGAATGCAAATCAGGTCAATTTAACTCAGCATTGTGTTTACTCTGCATATTTTAAAAAGACTCCTCTTGCCACAGCGTGTCTTTCCTCTAGACTCCTGCACTCTGTGGTAATTGCAGAGCACGCTGTCACGCTGGAATTGCAGGTACGGATGGTTTGAGTGGTGATAGAGTTGGAGTGATCTGGAGATGCCTTGGAGCTGTCAGCAGCCAAAAGTGATGAGATAATTTGAATGGGACATCTTTGTCTTTGAATGGCTAACAGTACCCCAGAACAAGCTTTAATAGAACTAATATACTTTGGCAATAAAACTAATACCTCTTCACTGAAGTGATCTGTGCTAGCCGAGGCTCTATCTCCCAGCTTGTTATACAAGCGAGGAGACTGCAGGTTGCAGAAGGCTCTGCCCCCAAATCTTGTCTGCGGACGGCCATTCTTCACTGTGCCTTTGAACCCTCACCATGCCTTGAGGTAAACTCCTCCCAAGCGCCAGTGGGTTAAATCACCCTTGCTTGGAGGCACCAGGGAGAAGCGAGGGGAATTTCAACTGGTCATTATCAATCACGCAGCACAAACAGTTTGGAGGAGTAATCAGTCTCTCTGTCCTTAGCACAAAGAGGTTTACAACACCAGAGGAGTTTATTATTATTGCTGGTCTTAGATCATCAAAGTCATTTTGTTTCGTCTTGAACAGTAGTCAGAGGGGTTACAATGAGGTTAAACTGCCTAAACAAAATGGAAGCAATTACACAGTGGGATCGTGGAGGACTGTTTGCTTTAACCCTCACTGACAAAAAAGGTACTATAAGAAAAGAGTTCCCCGAGTCTTTACAATCATTAAATGCATCTGTCTGTTTAAGTTCATGCCAAATTTCGTCACCTAAATCTTTTTGGGAGTGTCACCGTTTTAAACACTATCAGTTTCTTCACAGCTCCCAACAGAGCCCCCATTCAGCCTCTGATCTCTGCGGCGTTGTCATCGCTTTGCAGGCCGCTTTGCAGGACAGGACTTACACTGCACTGGAGACGTGCCTGTGAAAGTTATGCCTTAGCTTTTTCTACTTAGTGACTTGGCAGGAAGAGACAAAGCTACGTGGAAGAGCAGTATGACGGGGAATGCAGATCCGGCCTATTCCAAGCTTTAAATTGCAAGATGGGGAATTGACTCTTCCCCTCCATTCAAGGTTATATCACAGCTGAACTGTCAAACTTGGCCTTCCAGTGACCTACACCATGTGATGGGATGAGATCTGCCCTTTACTAGGTTGGGTTTTTTTCTGTTCCTCGAAAATGGAAGGAGTAGCATAAACAGCTTTCACTTACAGTCTGAGCACTGCTGTATTACAGGTCTAAACGGAGTCTTTATTGAATTCCCTGCAGGTTCATTGCTGTTAAGCAGAAAAAACACATCAAAGAGTCCTAGAAAGGTGGCGTGTTTAAAGAAAGAACAGGAAAAAGGTTCTTTTAATTCTATAAGCAGGCATTGACACAGTGTTTATTGAAACATGTCTGTCTGAAAGGGGACTAGGGCTTCTACGGATAACCCAAATGAAGAACTGCATGCCTAATTTTATCATTATGCAAGATGCTTGCAAAATGATTCCTCTGTACCCTGAAGGAATGTTACTGAAATAGCTCCTGTATAGATGTGAACCTTTGCAAAGTTAATGGTGAAATATTTCTGTGATCCTGTGTCACACCTCCAAACAAGGGGTGACTCTCTCAAAGAGTTCTCTGTATCCTGTGAAGGGTTTATCTTGTTCGAGCTTGTTGCGAGGCTTAAGGACAAAACCAGCAGGGAATAGCATAGGAGGAGAACACTGCATTTACAATTTGTAAAAGAGCTTGCAATTACATGGCGTATCTTCTGTTGGAAAACAAAACCCCCTTTTTTATGCAAAGAAAGCAATAAAACCGGCTTGTCAATAGAGCCAAAAATTTCAAATACAAAAAAAGATTTAGTGGATTCCCAGTAATAGAAGAGGGGTTGCACAGGGATGAATCAGGCTCTTACTTCTCAAAACATTACTGTAAATGGTAAAGACTAAATAATACTCTTACACAAATATCTGTGCAGCTGATAATTAACCACAGCCAGCACATGAAAGAACATATTTTGATCTGTCTTGCTCCAGATTTAAAGCAATGGAAATCTGTCTCATTCAATGGGATTGTTTTCATCTAAAACTCTAAAGTTGCAGTGTGATATTAGAACAGAGCTTATCATTTAGGAGGAGCTGCTTTGAATATGTTGAAGCTATAGATGAAAATACAGGTAAAGCCCTGTAAAGGGGCACTGCTTTGACTGGGATTCTGAATGCATGGAGGGCAAGATTGTCACCTGTCATGGCTTATATGTTAAAAGAAAGTAAGTGTCTAATTTTTTCTGACTTATCTGAGAAAAGATAGCATGGAGGCTTAGTGGAAATGTGTTTTCTGTTACAATTCAGGAGCATTTGCATCTGAATAGTTAATGCTAAAATGCCAGCCGACCATGTAACGGCAGTGTAGTATGCCACTTCCTTAATTAAATTAATTTCCTTTCCTTCCCCAAAATGAATGGACCACTGGACCATGGCATGATTTATGTATCCTCTAATACTGGCTCCTCAGACACAAGAAGGACATAAATGAGATAGTGCAGACGCTGTTTTTATCAGCAAGCAGACAACTAGATATGAGGACAGAAATGGGTAATACTTCCATCATGTAACGATCACGGTGGCAAGGTCCTTATTCTTGTGTCATGTCAGTGTAGCGTAGAGGATACTCTTATTCCTTTGGCATCTAAAAGCAGGATATCCAAAGTATGTGTGAAGCTGCACCTGCACAAGCTCAGATTCAGCAGCTTGTTTAATCACACCTGGCACAGGATCTTTATGTCGCGTTTCTATCAAAGCTTTTTCCTTGTACAGCACTAAAATATAAAATATCTTAGCCTGAATGTAACTGAAGGCTAGCCTGGAAGGCAGTTTAGTCTGGTAGGGGTTAGTGGTGTATAGTGACATTCAGACTGTGACTTACTCTCACTGTCTCACTGCTGACAGCAGAGAAAAGAGCTACTGAGCTGCCCTGCGAGCTTCCAGTCACTGACACACCTTCTCCTGCTGAACCCATCTTCCAGCAGCTGCCTCCTCCAGGTAAAAGCCCACTGTGAATTCCTGTTCTATACAAAATAAACTTATTTCAGAATAGGATGTACAGGGAAATGCTGTTGCACAAGATAAAGTTATCAGCAGGACTCATTTCTTCAGGCAAAGAACACCTCTGAGAACTGCACATGGGTTTTGTACTCAGGTCTCCCAAAGAAGAAATTTCCTGAACTTTCACTGAGGATGTCTGTTGGGTGTCCGATGTGTGAGCTGATAAACCAGGTTACTCTCAGTAAACACTGAGACTAAGTGTCACTGATTTCTTGCTCTCTACCAGCTAGACATCCATCTCCTGTAAGCACGAGATCAGAGTGGGATGTCCCAGGATAAGGGACAGTATTTTTGTCCTTGATTCTAGCACCAAGAGGGAGGACATATTTAGCAAAGAAAAAGAAGAAAGAGTCATTTTGTCATTTGAGGTCTTTAATCCTGATACATACTAGCTTGTGTGGAGAGGAGAGATGAGACTTTTGGACTGCTCCCCAATAATTCGTTAGGATTTCATTCTTTCCCCTTAAATGGGCAGGGAGGATAAGACTGATAGATATTTTCAGAGCACTGCTTTGAATTAACAGTTCCAGTAGCGGGCACTATAAACAGCCAGTCTGGGGTGCGCCTTCTGATCTCACCCTCCGTTTAGATGTTCTGAAACCAGCCGATCCTTTTCTTTTTCTTCTTTTTTTTTTTATTTCCTTTCACAGACCAATTCCAAAGGATTCTTAAACTATAAAAATGAAATTGCTCCCTATAAAATATAATTGGAGCTGCATTGTAGTTCAAGTGACAACCAGATGCTGGAAAAAAAAACGAACTCTTGGTCCAATTATACAAGTTTCTTAGTACTCTCACTGCACAAAGTCTTGTCCAAAGGAGATTTGCTTCTGCTAAGATCTTGCTGGTAATTTTTATTCACTTTTAAAGGCCTTTTCTCCTTCTGTATCTACACATTTTCTCAATATACTAAGACTAAACATGTGTGTGTTCTGTAGGCTGGGAAGCAAATTTGTAAGTGTAATAGGTATTAGAGCAGGCTATATAAAACCCAGAGTGGCAATTACAGTGGCTGTATTCCCACCGTCCCTTAAAAAGCACGAGTCACCTCACCAAGCCAATGGATTTCCATCAGTGTCTAACAAATGCAAATTAAAGAAAGGCAAGCCACTTAAGTTTGCAAATCTGGATCTTTTTATTGAGGAAAAATGTATGTGTTTCGTGCTAATTAAATACTCTGGGGTTTATTTTTTTTCTGTGGAGAATTCCAGTCCCTAGCTTTGAGCAGCTGCCCAATCCACCCAAACTCTGCTAGAAACAGCAATACTGTTCTGTCTAATCTAGTTATCCAAACTGAAAACAGTGTTAGCAAATTTGTTTACTTCCAGGTGATTGCAACAAGCTGAGTAAGATGGTTGCCTTGTCGTTGTTAGCATCACTGAGCAGGCAGCACAATTTGGAGTTTGTGTGTTGTTTTTTTTTGTGTTTTGTGTGGGTTTTTTTGGAGTCTGTGTGTTGTACTCCAGCATTGGGTACAGGTCTTACAGAATGCAGCTGAAAGGGGGAATTTTGGACTTCCCACTGTCCCACAGCCAAGTTCTTTCCATTGGGTTGTTGTATGAAATAGTACCTTGAGCAAAGTTAGTGAAAGGGGCTGTAAAAACAAAACTCTGCCAAAGTGCTGGGGGATGCCATGCTGAGAGGAAACATTGGATAGATACAGGATTAGGCTCTTGCTGCTCAAGTCCAATGACCGTCCAAGTGAAATTAAAAGTCCTTTCTTTAAGTGATAACTTCAAAGTCATATTCTTCCAAAGCTCAATGGACGATATCTCTGTTTTCGAATGTCTGAACCATACAATAATTACTCTATTTATTTGTATAAAACCCTGATTTTCAGACTTCTAGTTTAATCAGTGAAATCTGTTAATGACATTACTTGTGAATTATGGCTTTTTGAGCTTTAATAATAGAGCTATTGACACACGTTGCGTAAGAAAATACGTTTATTTGTGTTGAACCTGGATACCTCCTCCTGTTTCTCACAGGAAAGCACTGCACAAATGGCCAGACTTCTCCAACAATATGCATTACCTTAGGTCAAAAATGTCATATAAAAATTTAGCACCAGTTTGTACTTAGTGAATATCAAAGACAAAGCTTTTTCTGTACTAAATATTTCTTGTAACGCTGCACTAGCAGCAGTTTCAGAGTGCTTTATAGGCACAGTCAGAGATGGAAAGCTGAGCAATAATTCAGATTCAAGGTGATAACGACATGAATAACCATTGGATGGTTGGAGTCCAAAAGCGAGTGTCGTAGCCTGTGCATGTGCAATAGGATGTGTGTGCCCTTTGCAACCGTTACTTCTTAAATACAGCACTGTCATTTGCTGTGATCAATAGGCAAGTTCATAGTCCTTTGGAGAGCTGAGGACTCCCTCCTTCTCATTAACTGATAGTTCACATATCTCTCCTGTGCCTCTTGAAGTACTCAGAGATGACCACAGTGTGTTTTCAGTCCCTGCAGGCCTGGAGTAAAAATATTTACTGAAAGAGAAGAAAAGGTTAAGAGTGGGGGGATGTAAAAGGAGCCTTTGGATTTTTACCTTGGGCTGGTTTTGAATGAACTTTAACAACCAGGGCTGGAAAACCACAAACATCTAGCTAAAAATGAATAAAAATCAGAACCACTTGTTTTCTGGTGACTGAGGTGCCTTGGTATCAGCTGTCAGAAGTAGCATTATAACAGGAAGAATAGTAATTATAAGAAAAAGAAGAGAAAAACCAAACAAACAAATAAAAGGAAATTGCTTTGAATGAGCAACAGTGTATGTGACATTTCTTTGCATGTGTATACCATCTACATGATATACATCATCTGCAGCACAAAGTATAAACAACCAAAAGCAAAATCAGGAAAATATTTGCAATGTTTTTAACAGGACTTCTTGAGTATTTTTTTCATTCCATAGTTCTTAATCTTTTGAACAGATCAACTTGTAACTAGCAGTGCAGACAAATCTAACTCTATCAGATACTGGCATTGGAAATACATTGTCTGCATACATGCATAACTTTTGATGCCTGGTCTGTCTTTCTATCTGTCCATCCAAAACTGTATGGATATTTGAGCTATAACACATTAAGCAATGTGACATACTGTTACTGTCCCTGCATAATAGTCCTGCATCTGCCTGGGCATATATCCTCTTTAAAACTCCCTCTTTGGGGGGCTGGACTAGATGATCTTTAAAGGTCCCTTCCAACCCAAGCCATTCTATGAAACCAAATCAGAAAACTCAGAGTATTCAAAGCAGAATTATTAATTATTTTTTTTAGGGAAACAGCATCAGCATATACTTCTGAGCTGGGCTGGAAAGGTGAAATTTAGATGTGAAAAAAGATTTTGCATGAGCGGATTTAGCGATCATTCTGTTTACATACTTAAAATCTATGTATGGTGGTTATATTTTTGTTTGTCTTTTCTGGTTCCAAATGCTCCTAATACCTTCAGCTTTCAGGCACAAATGACTATTTGCATTGATATTAGCAGGCCTAAAAAAAGTGTGAGTTATACACTAATGGTTCAGAGGTTTATATTGCAAAATTTTGGGGGTATTTTACTTGGTGTGTGCAACACCCAAGTCCCTGAGAGCCCTGGGAACTGGGTCCCAGTGTCCAGTGAAAGCAATTGGAATATAATGTTTTGCTTAACTGGGCTTTGGTTAAGGCTGTCTTACTCTCTGAAATGCAAAATACAAACAGAATTAATAATTTATTTTTCTTCACCTTCCCCAAGAAGAGCCTATATTCCGACTGTTCTTTGTCTCAAAGTCAGGCTATAAATTACATGATAGCACACATGTCAGAGAGCTTTGCACATAGACAGGTTTCTCTGTTGTCAATAACAGTTTGTGTCACAATGGGAAGTTTGACTGTTGTCTTCAACACTCAAACATAAGTGGCAGAATCACAGTTCACAGTCATAATTTTATGAATAAATTTACTTTTTCTTTAGATCTCAGGGAAATTATTTATTTTGTTTGGATTGAGCTTTGAGCACCAGCTCTTCCGGATGGTTCATATTTAAATTCAAGTCAGTTCATTCATTTGCAAGTATTGTGCCAGGGGCAAGTGGAGCAGAGTATCTGGCCTCGTATAAAGACTGGTCCATGAAGGGCAGTCATGGTGCTCCGTAGAGAGGCCATGTTTCCATTCATATTTAACCAAAGTGTTTCTATAGCACCTGGCTGAGCCGCGGGCATACCACTCTCCCGCTTACACAATAGCTGTATCCTTCCCTGCCTTCTTCTGATATGCACCACGGACAGATTGACAACCCTTCACAGAGGTCATCCTGAATGAAATAGTTTCTGAAAGACACATCCTTGTCTTTTCCATCCCATAAATTCATAGTGTAGCTCAAACACAGAACAGCAGAAACATAATATGTCCTCAAGACAGTTGTGATTGCCATGAATTATAACAATATCTCAGTATGAATCTATCCGGGATCCATTTTCCCCCCCCAGACATTCATGAATGGATCAGATAGAAACCCTTTCAAGTGTTTGCCAAGTGAATATAAATATGAACAGCTGGGGCCAGGGAGGGAATCTTTCCTTTTTCTCTGTTATGCATCAACATTTAATTGGTTTGTTTCGTTGGTCTGGGCTTTTTGTTTTGCTTGCTTGTAGATGTATGAATTTTTATGAACAGAGCTCTCCAGTGTGAATAAAATATCTGGTGAGAACTGGTGATTAAAAGACTGTCGGTATTCAGAATATTTAGGTTCTATTTCAAGTTCTCTCACCTTTGGAAAATCTCTTCATTCAATTCAAAGCATATGCCCTTCACAAGTTTTTCTCTCATCTTTGCTTTTGCTTATAGTGTTTTTGACAATTCTCTTTTTCCCTATTTTTTTTCCATCTTGTTTCACTGTTTGGCCTTTTCTGGCCACGCCCAGTTCAGGCCTTTAAGAAAAAAAAAAAAAGAGAGATATAGGAAAAGTCTAAGACTATTCATCATTTCCCATAACCTAGGGATTAAGAGACAACAACAAAATTACCAGGTAATAGACTTTTTTTTTTTTAACAAAGTATCTTATTGCACAGAAAGAACAAGTATAATCTGAAGCCTGTTGCTACTGGATTTTGAGAAAGCCAAATAAATGCAGTGAAAATGGGTTAAAAAAAAAAACATGGAGGAGAGACCCATCAGCTGCACATTCAGAAGCTGCACATTACACAATGCTGGGAGGATGGGCTCCCTTCATTCTTTCCATTTTTCTTATATTATTTCCATAAATATCTACTGATGCCTTCCACAGGTAGGAACTGGGCTCTTGGTCTGAATAGCTATGGCAGTTTTAAAGGTTTTAAGTGCAGAAAGGTTAGAGTAAAAAATGCACTGATCAAGGTGAGGAAGACATGCCATCTTCCTTAAATACCTATATTAAGAATAGGAAGAGATCTTGGAAGAAAAACAAAACAAAGGGAAGAAAAATTACAAGGCTCCACCAAAAGTATCACATGGAAGGAGTAATACCCAGACAAAGGTTTAGACTCATTCCTGCCAATAAATTTCTTGTAAAGAGACCAAACTGAACCACAGATGTCCCATCTCATCAAATGTATATCATGACCGGCATTAAGCCATGCTGGAGTCTTGCTGTCTTGACTGGGCATTTCAGAAACCCTTGTCTCTCAATAGGAAGAAGCAGCTTTAGGAACAAGAATCTGTGTGACCGGGAACTGGCCTTCAAATAGTACTTCTTTTTTTTCTTACAAAGTATGCATGCAGGACCAACCATAGCCTGAACCTAATGGCAGAGTGCAGTTAAAACCTGATGTCAAAACCTGCACAGCCCTGATGAAGTTGTGCCTGGACTGTGGAGTGTCATTTCCCGGCACTTTTTCGATTTTAGCAGGAAAATATATTGCTTGGCTTTCCCTGTCTATGCTGAAGAGTATCTGAGAGAGCTTGTTCTCACTCCCACTCTTTGGATAGGCTGAGTCTGCATTAGACAGCTGACTCAGTGGCACCTATGTCTTCAAATGTCTTACAAGAGGTTGTACAGGAGCAGAAAATCTTTTTTTTTCCTTTTTTTTCTGTAGTAACATGATTATCAGGGTGAACTTTTGTAGCACAAATAGTGCTTTTGTGGGGATAGAAAATGCCCCAGTAGGTTTCTCTAATCCTTCTTGAGAGAGACATCCTGGGGCAATCAACTCATTTATACATTCTCTACATTTTTTTTCCCCTTTTTGTTGAAGAAAAGGGCTGGTCTGCTGCCAAGACCTGTTTAAGTGGTAACCTATGCAATTCATTCTAAAAACACTCATTTATCATTCCCAAATTAATCTTGTAACAGGATAGCTGCTCTTATTTTCATTGTCATTTTGCCCTTTGGATAAGAGATCACAAACACACGGATATCCAAACCAAAGATTCTAGAAAGCATATATAAAAGAGGGAAAATAGGAATGGCATTTCTATAATTATAAGCAGAAACAAGTAGCCATACATCTTCATTTCTCAGATATCACATCTATTAATAATGGAATGAAATGTAATTTGTGCTGAATATTGTTCAGTGTCTTGTGCCAGAAGCATAATTGTTTTCAATCCGATTGGTAGTTGAGAGGAAAAGGCTTTTTTTTTGAACCTGCAGTAAACACAATTTATGCAAAATGATTAAAATACGATATAATCAATTTTTTCTGGCACACAGAATGCATTTTGACGTGAAAAATTATATAAACAATGAATAGTTTGGTATGTAACTACTGTGCAGAATTTTAAAACCATACATGCACGCTGCTGTGAGTGTAGAAAATAATATCTTGGCACTGGCAAGAACAGCTTGCTACAATGAAAAAGTTATAGATGTAAGTTTTTTACTGTAAGCATGCAGCCTTTTTCAAGCTATGTCTTGTAAAAGCATTGCAGACATTTAAACGAAGGGTCGAGGTTTCTGTGGCAGGTTTGGACTCTCGATTCTTCCTTTTTTGGGGGGGTGGGTGTAAAATTTTATGGGTTCTGCTCACACACTTAGAGGTTTTTCTCTCAAAGGAATTTCTTGTAGAGGAACACACTGCAAAATGTGTGATTTCTGACACCTCTCCTGTTCCCAGCAGCACAGGCCTAAATTTATGTTCTCTGTCCTGCATCCCACTCTGCAGGGACATGAAGAAAATAATGTCTTATTTTTCCTTCATTTCCCCGCACACCCCCTTTCCCCTCGTGCACTGACATACCTCTCCAAACTGGCTTTCCTTGTCTTTCGATATTGCATATCTCTAAGTGTTTTGAAAAGATGGTGCATCTCCTCGTACAGTTGGAAGGGCTAGAAATTACCATTTTTCAAACACACTTGAAAGTAGGAAGCGTTCCCAAAAAGCACTAAACAGTGATTCTTTCCATTGACTGCGATGAGCTTCAGACCAAGACCTTGCTCTTCGCTCTTCATTGTTAATTTTTTTGAAAATTAATTTCTTCACTAAGCTGTGAGTTGCTATTCAGTGAATGGTTTATGCAAACAATTTCAAGCTCATGGATTTTATTTTTTTTAAGTGAGAATTTGTTTTCTTTATCCATCACTGGCTGCTCACTTCTTTGCCTGTGATGGGTCACTGAGGTCAGTGGTACTCTTTCTGCTCCATGAATGGAATGACTCAAGTGTTCGAAAGAGACTAATGACTCTAATAGCCAACAAAGGATGAATTTGCTTATGTATAAACATCCTTGTTTGTATGCCAGTTAGGACATTTATGCACAGTACATCTATTCTTCAGGCATAGGTGTATGCAAATTGAAATAAAGCTGAGGGGGAAATGGCAAATGGAGCTTACATCTCAGACGGAGAGACTTGGGAGCAGCCCAACTCCCTGGCGAGAGACGGCATGGTACAGCAGGCGCCTCCGGTCCCGCTGTCTGTGCCCTGCGTTTCCCACAAAAGAAAATTGCTGCAGGTCCCGTCCAGCCTGCATGTCCCAGCAAGTCCCTGGTTAGGATGTTTGGAGCGGTAAGACTCCAGGGCACAGCACCACACAGGCCCACGGGTCACATTATAATGAGCTGGAGATGATCAGAGAGATGTAATGGACAACTCTAATTCCTGAAAACAGCTTGAGAGTGGTTTTGGTGTGCATTAGAAAAAGAAAAAATAAACATAAAAGCAAAAAGCCTTTCAGAAGTATCCCTCCTCTCCCCAGAGTTGCAAATGTTCTAAAACATGTTTTCCTATCATAAGGGTCTGCTTTTTAGTATTTTTTTCTTCTTCTTCTTTTTTCCTTCTCTTATCAAAACGTGACCTCAGAAACCTTCTCATTTAAAAATATCATCAATATTGAGATGCTTCTGTGCAAGGTTTTAGCTTAAATAGGCTAGAATATGTTGACTAAATTCTCTTTGGGTGAAAGCGTTCAAATGGTCTGTAAAAGCAACCTTCTTCCAAAACTGTTTTTTAACTGAAAAGATTGAAATGATCATTTTTCAATCTCTTGTGGGTTTTTTTTCTTCTGTCTTTGAATAGTTTGTAGTATTTGTTTTGATTTGTTTGTTTTCTCAGGCATCTGATTTCTTTTAATAAGGGTATCCATGAAAATATTACACAAAAATGAAAAAAGATGAAATATCTTACATTAGACCAGTGGCTATATTTGCAGGGAGAGAGTCTGATTTCTTTTAATAAGGTTATCCATGAAAATATTACACAAAAATGAAAAAAGATGAAATATCTTACATTAGACCAGTGACTATATTTGCAGGGAGAGAGTTAAATGTCTGTAATTGCTGTGTGTATGAAACACTAGCAGCAAATCAAATTTTGAACATTTTCCACTGAAAATAATATTTACATTCATTCTGTCTTTTTTCTTCTGTCTTCTCTCTCCAATGCATTCCTCCATGTCTTTATCTACACTCTTGAGTACAGCATGTTATTTTTGTCCTAAATCACTCCCTTGGTAAACCATGAAACAGAAGCTGGAGCTCCATAGCTCACATCTTCAAGGGCTCTGAGGGCCAGACAAAGATTTAAGAAGCAGAAGCAGCAGCAGCAGCATCACAGACCCCAGACTCACCTCATGGCTTCGGCTAAGGGCAGCACTGCTGAGTGCAGCCTTCTTGCAGAGACAAACTAATGCCCATTAGTGCTTAAAGTCAAACCTGACACATCCTAAGATCTGTCTGGAATCAAACATCTCTTTGGAGTGGAGAAGGAGCATTTTCAGAGGTAGGCAAAAGTGTCAGCAGCTGGGACCATCATTTCCCACTGCCCGCAAGCATGATGTCTGCCTGCCTTCATGGAATCCTAAAATGGTTTAGGTTGGAAGAGAACTTAAAGATCGTCTAGGTCCAACCCCCCTGCCATGGGCAGGGACACCTTCCACTAGACCTGGTTGTTCAAGTCCCCATCCAGCCTGGCTTTGAACACCCCCAGGGATGGGGCAGCCACAACTTCCCTGGGCAACTTGGGCCAGTGTCTCACCACCCTCACAGTAAAGAATTTCTTCCCAATATCTAATCTAAATCTACCCTCTTTCACTTTAAATCCATTACCCCTTGTCCTATCACTACAACCCCTGACAAAGGGTCCCTCCCCATCTTTCCTGTAGGCCCCCTTCAGATACTGGAAGGGGCTATAAGGTCTCCCCAGAGCCTTCTCTTCTCCAGACTGAACAACCCCAACTCTCTCAGCCTGTCTTTATAGGAGAGGTGTTGCAGCCCTCTGATCATCTTCGTGGCCCTCCTCTGGACTCGCTCCAACAGGACCACGTCCTTCTCATAGCACGTCCAAACCAGTCAGCTCAACAGACCTAACCCCAGACCTCCAGTCCAGTGCAAATGTTTAATGTAGATATTTCCATAGTGTGTCTTCTCTCTGCAGTAGTGGTGATTCCAAGCTTCCACCCACAGCCTGCTTTAATGACAGTATTCTGGAGGACAGTGACGCCCACAGCTTGGTACTAAGTCTGTTGTCAGCTCTCAAAGTTTCTCACAGAGTTTAGCTCAGCTATAAATAGCTGATGAGATCATGCTGTTTAATAGACCAGAGACCACATACGGATGATTTACCAGCACTTTGGGGAACCACAGTTTCAAAATCATTGAGCAAAGCTAATCCCGGGACTTGATTCTGGCAGGTAAGATCGGTCACTGGAATTGCTCCTGTGTAAGAGATGCAAAAAACCTTGACTAAAGCAGTATTTTCTGGATTTACTTCTGTAACGCTCTTGTGACATCACTGATGTCTGCAGTAATGTATGGGAATGAGAGAACAAACGTAACCGTGATTACTACAGATCTCAGCTTTGGCATCAGCACTTTCAGAAACCTACACTTTTTTCTTCTTTGGCACCTGCTTTCAGTTTATCTAAAGCTGCCTTTTTCCTCCAAGCCTATGCTGTGTCTTGCCTGTGAATCGAGCTGTGAATTCCCCACAATAAGGGTTTGGTCCCTTCTGGCTGAGTGGGTATTGGTGGCATTGTATAAATAAAAGCTATAAATATAGGTAATTTCTCACAGCTTGCAGAGGGTGGTCGGTCATGTTGGGTATTGAGAAAAGGGGACCCTGTTGGCCCGATTCTGTCTTGTTAGCTGTCAGTGAGCCCCACGCGTATTTCTGCAGGAGGATCAGGGCAGGTACCTGTGCCCCAGTGGGTTTCCTTGCCGAGGTGTCAGGACTGGGTGCGTATAAAGCCGCAGAGCCGCTATATTTGCCTAACGCTGTGCAGTGCAGATCCCAGCCAGGGCTCGGATTTGTGGCTGGGCTCGGAGCCTGCAAAGCGAAGGATTCAGAATTTGGCCTGGATCTGTCTGTGTATTTATGTAATGACAGAAAAAGCAAATTCCTTACAAGCAAATATGAGTCAAAACAAAAACACTGTGAAGGTCAGCTGAGCACAGCAGTGAGATGATGTTATCCCAGCCACACGTTCAACTCTTGAGCTGCCAGACCGGCCAGAAGGACTCCCGGCCAAAAGTCATGAGAAGATGCCAGCTGGGAAACCACCCACCGACACCCCAGCTGGCTTCTCAAAACAACTGGAGCCTCAGTGTTTGACACTCGGCTCCAGGCACAGCTGCAGGGCATAGCCCAGCCACAGAGCATTACCAAGGGCTTCTCATCGGGTTTTCCAACAGAAATACCGTGTATGGGCAACACTGCCATAAATCCTAATTTGTAAGGATTTCCTTTTTTCATGAGGGAAACAACGATGTATTTAAGGTTAAATTTTTTTTCTTGTTTTTTTTTTTTTTTCCTTTCAACCTAGCTGGCATAGCATTAATCCAACAAGTCAAACTCTGTTTTAGGGGTCTTTGGTTTTGGGTTTTTTTTCCCTAAATATATTGGTTAGCATCTTGCTTTCAGTCAAGATACTATAAACAATTCACAGACACAGATCCAATCCAGAGTTAATTAAGGTTGATCAAAGCTTATATGCAGTCCTGAACTCCTAGTGCTGAGGATAAAAGCACTGAGGTCTTTGTAAAGGATGTACTGTCCTTGGAAATATATATCCCTCCTTATTGGTTTGAATTTAATTTAATTTCATTATAACCTCATGTCTAGAAATGCCCTTCCATTAAGTAATAACAATCTCTATGCAACTCTTCTTGGAAAAGTTTCGAAACTATATGGAGGCATTCAACATAAATGTGTATTTCATTTTTTGAGATGTAGTAATGTGTTTGCTATAGTCATTTTGAGAAGTTACATTGCATTGTGACCACTTGCCTTGTAGGAAGGCTTCAGCTTTGACCAATCCTATTAAGTTAGGCACTATATTTAGGAAGATATGGTCAGTACCTGGAAAAGTTTTCAGGCAGGAAATTCTGTCCACATTCTACATACAGATTACAGACACATCAGGGCTAAATCTAAAATTAAAATCTAAAATCCGGGCAGTAGGCCTGGCTGGATATGAGCTCCTCATCCATTCTGGGGCAAAGCATTTGCACCAGCCACCTACACCTCTGTTTCCAGGTGAAAGAGAACCAGACCCACTGGGTGGAGGAGAATTTAGCAAACAGCAGCTGGATATCCATTGCAAATAATTTGCAATTTCCATGATACATATTTGTTATTCAGTTTAGAGAAAGCCAAAGAAATTCAAATCTGGCCTTTTAACAATAGGGTTTTTTTGTCCAATGTCATATAGAATAAGTAAAGTGGAAATTGCCTTCAGTGTGCACCAGCTTTGTCTCTAAACCAGGTTGCCTTTAATAGGTATAGATTCTTACTGCAGATGGTATGACACTTCACTGTCCCAGGTAACAATTTCAAGGTGTTTTACTTCCTCACACTTGCAGGGGCAAGTACCCAGGGGCATCACCCTCTGCATCACTACCTAACAGGTCCTAAACCATGCATGTCTTTATGACCTCCTATCTGTTCTGGGCCTGGAACGTGTTTGTTCCTGAAGGATTATACATAGAGTACGTGTATTCTCTGATCAGGGGAGTAGTTTTGTCTGTGAAGGCAGAATATGGCAGGGAAAGGCCCTGTGTCCTGCCCTGTGACAGGACAAGCTCTCATGGGCAATACTCCACAAAACAGCTCTTTCAAGGTACATGCAGTTATGGACCAGGTGCTTTACCCTGATTGCAGCCGCCTCACAATTCTGTTTATGAGCCTACTCACTTCAAGACAACTACTCATTAAATTGCTGTAATACAAAATTAATAATGTTGCCTGAATATGGTTCTCTCATGGAAGTGGGAAATGGAAAATCCTAGATCCAGCCTGCCTCACGCCTCATGAATGTAGCAGGAAACCTCTCCAAAGACAGCAAAATTGGTCCATTATTCTTTTATGCCAATATGATAAATCATGCAGCCAGATATTTCGCATTTCTTTCTCTGCACTTTTCTTTGTGTGTGAATTTTGCCAATTTGGTAGCCTTCAGGGCAAAGGTTTCTCCCTATACTATAGCATTGTTAGTTCCTCACAGAACCCCCATTACGTGTAGCGGTAATTACCTACGCTTTTCCCACTATTGAGGTTGCGAGAAAAAGTGGAGATTTTGCAACGTGCCCCTGAGAGATTGACAAACATCACCACCCTTATTCCAATGGGCCGCTGAAGAATCTGTAGACCAAAGCAGAGTTTCCATTTGCTAATGCTGGAACACGATTTTGAACTGGGAACCCAGAAACTGAAGGATTTTGATTTCTATTGTTCTGAGCCATTCACCGGCCTTTGATTGTCCTCCTGTCAGGAGGAAAAAAAGGTTATAGCAAAGTATAAAGCAAAATGTCAACATTTATTGCCTGCCTGGTTTTGTTGTTGCAATGGGAGTTGATCAAACCAGTAATGGGTACAAGCCTTGTGCTCACAGTTATTAGAGAGTTCTGCCTAGGAAAGCACTCGCTGCTACATGGCTACTATTACATGCTCCTTTGTAAAAATGAATTTTTTTTTCCTTAACTGTTGAAGTGATAGAATTATCCTCCTCTTCCATGAAAAATACCCTGAAATTAAAAAAAAAAAAAAGGAATGCCATCACTTAGTTGACAGCATTTCTTAAGTAGTTAAGAAATTGTCAACATTTCCTTTAAGCTATATTATATATATATATCTATTAGCCCTCTCTTCACTGTAATCTGTGAGGACAGCTCTCCATATATTTGAATTCTTCTGGTGTTTTAATTGGATGCGTCTCCAGTGTTGTACTGTAAGTATCTCATTTAGCGTCGGTGGTTTAACATCCTCTGGAGCAAAGTGAACCAATGACTTAATTAACTTCCACTTGGGCAGTTATCTGCGCTGGGAACCTGCAGGAAGTATTATTCTATTTGAGGGTGACAAATGAACGTACATGAGGTACCACACGCCACCCAGTGGGAGATCTGACAAGAAACATAATTTATTTCATTAGTGGTGCCAAAATGGGCTTTCAAGCTGAAATCCTAAATATGTAGCAGTGTCTTAGGAGAAGAGGAAACAGCATGGGCTTTGTCTGAAATAATTGATTGTGTACAGTTCACAACATATATTTCCATGGGAAAGTTTAAGTTTAGTGTCACTCTACATCCATCATATTGGAGTTGGTTAGGTGTTAGCGTAAGTGGTGTACAGAATAAACAGTCATAAATACTTTTGGATTTGGTAATATTTATCAATTACATTATGAAAAATAGATTTAAAAGAAAATAACTAACCTTGAGTCAGAATTAACTTTGGTGTTTTAGAACATATTTGTAATTGTTCTGAGTATTGTAGACATCAAAACATGGCTATAGTCTCAAAGATCCTTAGCTTTTTTTCAGATTTATTGTAATTTATAGAGTAAAAGTTAGTGGCAGCCTCTAATTACCCACAGAACCAAAGTTTCCTGAGTGAAAACTTGAGATCAAAGGGCATGAATAATAGCCTTAAAGGCATCTCCCCTTACACAGGCTACTCTTAGCCCCTCTGCTGTCCTTTGGTATAAATTAAGCACCTTAGGATGAATAAAACATGAAGCACAGAAGGTTTAGATTTCACAGAAGATGAATGGTTGGATTATTGATGGGAAAAGGAGCATGGGAAAGTATAAACCATGTAGATCTAAAAATTCTGAACTCTGTAAGCAATCACCTCTGCTTTAGTAATTTTTTAAAAATTTCTTTTTCATCGTGTTGTCCAAATCTTTTCTGTCGATAAGGCAGCTGGGTTGTTCTGTGTCACTGAGCTGCACTTTTAAGCAAGCTCAGAAGCCTTTCACAGTTCATTCTGTTGATTTCAGTGGGCATACAACCAGGCCATAAAACCACAAGAGCAATCACTGGTTGTTAAAAACCATACAAGCAGTTACGTTCAATTATAATGAAAAAGGTGCATACCTCTTGTGTCTCATGAAACTCAGACTTGAAGGCCATTTGCTTCCTCATATATATACAGCATGAATCCAGTTCCTTCCTGATGTAAAGTTCATTGCCTTTCACTAGTGTTACACGTGCTGAATTTAATTCATTTCATATCCCGTCATGGTATAGATGTACGCAATCATTCAGAATTAGAGAAGTAGGATCAAGAACCTTTTGAACTGTAGATGTTTGTTCATAGAAAAAGATTCTGCAGGATAAGTTAGTGCATGAGGCAAAAGTGTTTGTTTTGAACAAAATCCCATATTAGCTTTCTATGAAGAATGTTTTCGTTAAAGAAAAAAAAAAAAGAACAAAAGGACGAATTAGTTACTGTTCTGGGAAGTGGTACAATAAAATGTTTCTCCATGAGCTGTGAAAATGGCTGACTCTTCATCTTGGCCATATTTTGTTAGGAATCAAAATCATAGTTTTTTGAAATTTGAATGTTTGAAGAAATATTGGTCTCCTGTTTACCCCTTTTGAAAGCAATCACACCAGTCTCTTTCTACTGACAGTCAAACTCCGAAATCAGCTTCCCTTGCAAACCAAAGAGCTGTACTATTGTAATCATATCTCATTCAATCCTATGGCCCAGCTATCAGGTCAGTCATACAAACACAGGAAAACGGGTTTACATACTCCTTCTGCTTGATTAACATTAGGGCTGCTTTGAACGAAGGTCATCTGCTTTCCGGGAAGTTGAGTCAGGCTTTGTCTCTTCTCTTAAAGCTGTTCCACTTTTTAGAACACAATTAAAAATTCATTGGACTGGGAACAGGAACCCAGGTGCCTCACATCCCTTGGGACTGGTCTAACCACTGTCTTATAGAGTCATTTTCACTCTCTCTCACTGGCTCAATAAATATTAAAGTATTTTATGCAAAGCGAAAGACCTTCTGTATGAGAAATGGAGAAAAACTGCATTCAAAGAATACTGTAGATTGTGATGATTACAGCAGCCTCAGGGGAGGTGGGACTCCTGCCTTTAATCCTTGCTCTGAGTCAGGAAAAAAGAGTTTTGAAGCTCTCCCTCCTCATGTGGGATTGTGCTTATTTTTGGAAACTGGATAAAAATTAAAATTTTAAATAATAAGGTGCACTCAAAAGCCCTGATGCTATCTCTCTGAATGAGTTTGCTGATTCTAAGTGCAGAAAGAATATAATTTTAAAAATTGTGATGGCAAGATTGGAGGAGTGGGGTTTTTTTTTTGTTGGTGTTGGAATTTGGCATAAATATTTTGTTCAGTTCAGTTTACTTACAGAAAAAGACTTAGAGTGACCTAAACAGCATTTTTTCATCTTTCCCCCCTTTTTTTTTTAAAAGGAAATAAATAAATAATCAGCTAAAGACATAAAGCAAAAACCTTTCCATGCCTTTCTAAGCTTTTTCATTTTTTTTTTCCTCAGGCCCATTTATTTGAAGGAAGAGCTGTGAGACAAAGTTTTTTTGACTAGATTGTAGCCAAAAAATCAAAAACTGGTTTGTTTTTTTTCCCTGTGAAGTATGACAGGAAAAAGTACCATTTTTCAAATAGTTTTAATCTTATCTGCGAATAGGTGTAGTTATGCCTAAATTGTCAGGTTTCAGGAAAACTTTGAGCTCCCAAAGCTGACCCAAAGCCCTCCGAGTAGGTGACAGTCTTTCTGTTGACTTAAGCTGTCTATGGAGGGGACGCTATCAGGGTTAAAACCTACTGACTGATAATCTGTGTCTGTGTAATCTAGTATATTAAGACAGAGGTTTACAGGAAGGAGAGATACCTCAAAGTTATCTCAATATTACAGAAATTTAATTAATTATGCTTTTGAAGTAAGGAATTTTTTTTTATTGTGTGGGTTGGTTGGTTGGTGTTGGTTTTTTTTCCTGCTACATTACGGACATAACATATTGACATTGAGGATGCTGTAGAGGCTAATGAATTCCAATCAATACAGGCACAATGAGCCAGGCAGTATGCACACTCAGAAACCCTCAGCGGTCAAACCGTTCTAGCAAACAAAGCCATTTTATAATATATCGGCACGCTCTTTGCATTACACTGTGGAATAAAAGGGGTAGTTAGTTTAGGCAATCATGAAAAAATAAATCTCAAGGAGCAAATATTCTCACTTACAACAGTTTTCTAACAATAAGACCATTTCAAAAGGAAAGGGAGTTCACAGGTCATTCTTATTAAGTGCCAGACTGATTTATTTTAACACAACTCTCCCTTCTGCTGGAGCTGGGAGAATTGAGGTATATTTTTCCTCCAGAAAGGCCTGCTAATGCTGGGCTGGGCTGCTGGATGGGGAGGGTGAGCATTGTTATCCCACCGCATTAGTTGCAGCACACTTCCATCAACGCTGGCAAACTGCTCCAGGAGGGAGAATTTGCCGGCTTGAATCCGCTCCCTTTCTGCCTCTCCCTGACCTCCAGAGTCTGCCAAATGCCCCTTTAGGAGCAGTTAGGTGGTCGCTGTGCTTGTCCTTGCAAGCTGGATAAACTGTTCGCTCTATCCACTGCCCTTTACAATATTTATTTAAGGAACAACCCAATTCTGCCTCTGGAAGCTGGCATTTTCTTGTCTGCCTTAAAGCATTTATGATGTCTCACAAAGCCAGACTGTATTGAATACTACAAACATAATATGGGATGCAATTCCTCACCCATATGATAAATTATATCTTTTGGGACTTCAGCTTCGCTTTTAATTACATCATTACCCTAATTATCTTATGAACATCCTCTGGTGTAGGCAGCTCTTTATGGAAGAATAAAAAAAAGGCCTTTTTCTTTGCCCCTGTGGCAGACTCCCGATCGAATGTTCGGAAACTATTACACTAATCAGGACCGTTTCACCGTTATCTTCCGCTTTCCCCATCTGTTTGCCCATATCCACTTGTCTCCCACCGTACCCTCAGACTGTGAGCTCTCCGAGGCAGCGTGTCTTGCAAAGCTTTGCACAAGGTTTGTTCCTAATTGGGGTGTGTGGGTGGTGGAACAGTTATAATGATAGATTTGTTTTCCAAATTATCAATAACATAATTACATTATATTAAGTTGTAATATTTTTGCTGGTGCACCTTGTAATCTTGGAGTACTGTGTAGCATTTCTGAGACAATTGGGACCAGCAATTCATTTATTAATCAAACAGATTGATAAATAGCAACTGAAGCAGTTTGGATATAATAAAGGCAAAAATTTCTTCCCTTAGTTATAGACATTCATGAGCTCAACACACTTTGCAGCAGTGAGATATGAAACACTGAAAAGAGAATTTGATTACGTATTGTCACCTCAATTCATACTTCTCATTTCTCACAATTAGTTCAGGCCGTTCATCTGTTCATGTCATCCATGCAGCACCTCTACACCCATTGTTTATCACCTTCTTCATTTATTCCACACATAAAAATGTGACGTTTTTACAATATTGCTTAGGAGGACACTATAGATCAGACTAACCAGTCACACTTTCTTTTTCTTTCATTTTATTTAAAGCAAGAAGAAATATGAATTGAAACCCATGTTCAGCAAAGACAGCATTGGTTTGAGAGCACTGGATGTTGGTTTCAGTAGTAAAGGAGTACAAGCTGAAAATATGATACAGCTGTGCTGATCTCTTTGCGATTATTTTGGAAAGCTGGCTATCTGCCCCATCTGACAGTCTGTGAACATGGCAAATAATTTAACTTTCATGCCGCTCCTGTTTTGGCATAATATATATGAATCATGTGGTCACCACTTTCCAGATTCGTAGTAGATCCGAAAAGAGTTAATGACTAAAGTTTTGGTCATGACTTGTTCCATTGTTCCATGATAAAAACCACTGTAAAATGAAATATCAAGGCATAAAGGACATTTTGTGTTGTGACTCATAAGTCATGGAGGACTTCTTTTTTAGTACATCTTAAGGAGTCAGTTTCTAACTTTGGAAGTTTCCTGGGGAGCTGATCGACTCGGTATCCCTGAATGGCAGGCATGGTCCAAGTATTCATGGATTCTTCTTTGACTCCAGAGGCTTCTATGCCACTGTATAATCAGCCCTTTGCTATCGCTCCTAGTGAGTTGCAAGAGAGTAGGTCATATTTCATCTGTGCTTCAAAAGGCTATAGAAAGTTTGCAATTAGATTTTCTTAAGTCACAAAATGCCCACTTATTATTTGCCTGGGGTTTTTTGGTGTTGCTGAAATATGTGGGAAGGGCAGCCCTTGTTAGGTTATGTGGTGAAAGGATGGCTTCTATCCCGCAAAGACTGTATGGCCTGGCTATAGGCCTGGGATCGTGTCTACGTGTGGGTCTTCATTACACTTACATCACTTGTGTTAAGCAAGTTTAAGTGTGAGAATCCCCCTGGGGAGCAGCACTCTTGATCCTATGTCCACCTGGGCACTGTGCTTATCTGCATGTCATTTTGAAGCAAAGCTGATAACCTAATTAGGTGACCTGCTGGGCGATTCTCCATGCAGCAGTGAGACGTATCACATCATCAGTTCTTCCTCTGTGATTCATCATTGTCTCTGAGCATGTGTATGACCCCAATAGCTGACTTGAGAGGAGCTTCTCTGTATCAGCATCACAAATTGGCCCTGTTAGAGAACCATGAGTTTCTACTTATCTGAATTTTAGCTTTTGTCCTGGCTAAGCCAGCACAAGTTAAAAGCAGGAGTTTGTGTGGAGACAGAGCTAAAGTTAGACTCAGTGTCAAGTAAACTGGGAGTTTTCAGCTCAGGAAAAGCACAAAAGGGCAGTGAATACTAATCCAGCTATGACAGGCACGGCCTGCGCATCTGTGCTTTGCAAGCAGATACCTCATATGCACCATGAGTTGTGCCATCCTTTTGCTTGTGTTTGAGAATCCTGTTAAGCTGTATATTTGATCACATTTATAAACAGGGACAGAAAGAGGTTGCCTCTATACACAATAGCACAACATCAAATTTCTTTCCTTATCTGTCCTAGTAAGCAGCAACCACAGCCTTGGTTCTTGACTGCATGGAGAACAAGGAGGGAGGAAATAGTGTCACCAGCCGCCTGAGACCCCATGGAAGAGCCACCCTCCATTTCCCACTAAAGCTAACGAGCTCAGGAGGCACCGTGCACCAGCCTTCTCAAGGGCATTGTGGGAACTCAAGCCAACGTTGCCGCATCACTACTCCAATAATAGTCTGCTTATTTTGTCAAACAAGGCCTCTAGCTTGCTCGCTGTTGGTGCAGAACACATGCGTACACCTGCCATACATTTGGCATCAAAGGCATTGCAGAGCTTATGTTCCAAAGCAAACATGAAACTGATAGCAAAACACAGCAATCAAAAGCAGACAGTGCTTCAACTTGATGTAATGTAAGAAACATGAATTTGTAACAAATACGGTGATTTTATTTTTGTCTTCTAGTGCTATACAAGAACATTCTTTTGATGATAATTTGAGCAAACAACAAGTCTGTCGAAACTTCCGTAGTCAGACCAACAGGAGCTGGATAACATTTTTGGCTTGTGGGGTTGTTTGTTTGTTTGTTTGTTTGTGTTCCTGGTGGCAACTGGAAATGCTTACATTATCCAAAGTGATTGGAAAAATTGTCGGCATCACAGCAGTACCCACTGTCCCCCTCCCTGAAGGAAAACACTTTCCTTACTCATTGTGAAAATTCATACACCTACAGCCTTGATTTGAGATTTGCCAAGTCAATTCCTTAGAATTAATAGTGTTGCTAGGGATTGCATGAGAAGCTTAAAATCCTTGACTCAAACTTTATCCACCTAATACCCAATCTGCTTTACCCACCTGCTCTGCCTCTCTCTAGGTTGCATTTACCCATCATAAGTAGGGTAAAACAAGCTCCTAGGAAGAAGCAGAGTCATACAGTAGACATTAGAAAGATTTGAACATAAATGTGAGCAGTCTAAAATTTAAGAGGTCATCTTAGCTTCCCACTCCAGCAAAAGCTATGACTGACTGGAAAGTTAATAAGAGGAGGTAATGATTTACAGCTTAGTCATTGAACAACTCTTTGAAGTTGTCTTTACATGGAGATTTTTTTAATTCATTAGTTATCTCTGTTAACATTTCCCTTCCAAAATATCATATCAGTGTGAAAATAACAAAAAAAAAACAATCCCAGTGAAGCAAAGTTTTTATGACTGTAAAATTAATCTCCATGGAAAAATGGAATTTCCAGCTGAAATAGATAAGAAATCAGTAAAAGTACTGAAGTGATAAAACACCATTGTCAGGGCAGGGGGTCTTGGACTACGTATTCTATACAAATGCCATTCAGTGACTGTGGTGGAATTTTTTGTCTCCAGATAGTAATCAGAGGACTAAGGTGCTATCTGGTGCTCTCTGACATGCAACTGGTTTCATCTTCAATATACTACTTGGTAAATCATTATTATGTATGATACACATACACACACACATTAAACTGTAATCAGATCAACTGCAAACACACTTTCGAAACCCTGGTTATACAATAGAAGAATGGGGAGATTTGGTTATTTAATGATCTAAAGAAGCAAAGATAAAAGATCATCAGTGATTTTTTACGGCAGGATAATAGCTCCAGCCCATGAACTGCAGAAACTATTACCTGAATAATTGCCTTTGCTGTGTTCACAGCATAGCTGATCCTCTTCTGACGATGGAAGTAACATACTAGCATATTTTAGACTCTTGGACTACAAACCACTTTTTTAGAAGAAAAGACATAGCCTGATATGAGAGACTGAATGAAAGGCCTGTACGTAGTATATGAATCAACTGTAACCATTCTGGGGGAGATGTTTCTTTGTAAAGTTAGGGGCTTGAAGATTCATTCTCTGGAATATCAGAGGCAAGAGTCCACCCAATTTACACTACCTGCGAGTAGTAATACCTGTCAGTGGGAATCACAGAAGCTGATTCATCCTACAGCAAGCAGCTTATCCTAGTGATGTTAATGCTACAGGAAGACAACTGGGAAAAGAAATTATAGGAGTGGGAAAGGCAAGTCAGGGTAGCATTTTTCAAAGCAGCAGCAGCACTACATATTTCTAATGTTAACAAAGATACAGGAAAATTATTTAGATAAATCTTTTTTAAAATAAGGAATAAATGGTTCTTCTGGGTGGAACTTAAGTATTTTTATTTTCATCTTGCACGGGCTCCTCTACTGCTGATGTTTTAGCCATGAATTTGAGTACATTCATGTATTTTTTCTGCTTCTCTTAAAACTTAAAACTGAGAGTTCACATGGGCAAGGGAAGAGAGATAAGGATATTGCCTTAGCTCTTCTATAACTTTGTTACTGCTATATTTCTCAGAAATTGCTCAGAGGCCAGAAATTTGAGTAAGCTGTGCATCATTTAGGTCCTGAGTTTTCTAACTAAGCAGTACTATTTGTATGAGACACCATGTAACAGCATTATTTCAACAGACATGTGACAAGGCTTTGTGACAAGGCTTATTAAAAATATAGAATGCCATGTTTTCTTTCCACAGTGAAGCATTAAAAAAAAATACCATTTGCATAATACAGAATTTCAAATATTTATAACCACTTTTTTACTTATATTTTATTCATTAGTTGTAAATGCTCTAAAGTGACCAGCAGCTTCTGACATGCTGTCCAAGAAATCTTCGTGCTTTCCCGTTGGGACCATCAGTCCCATTTATTTTTGGTTATGCCATGCCCACAAGTTTCACTGTGTCAATTTACTGCAACTCTTTCCCAAGTGACACTTCGTTAGGGGAAGTGACCTTTTTAAATGTCTATACAAGCTTTGTAAAGATATTACCCTTTCTTCAGTATGTCAGTTTGGAGTGACAGTTTCATCCAAAGTATGCCACTGGTGACCGTCTATTCTCACAACATATTCTCACTTCATTTTCATAAAACGGTGACTTCTCTTAGTGGCACCAGGTCAAATTAAGGTTGTGGGTTTTTTCCCTTAACTGTCTCTATACTTTCAGTGTTGGGTCTGACATCCTATTATTCTCTGCGGCATAAATAGCACCTCATGTCAGATTCCTTGGTAGCACTCCACGAGTTAGTCACGCTTAGCATCATTAAGAGCATGACTCCACAGGATTGTTATTAGGTTTTTGTTTGCTTTTTTATTTTCTTTTTTCGTTTTGGCACCATTCTCTTGCTTACCTATCACATTAGATATAATAGCAATTAATGGTTACATTCTAAACCTGTATTAGAACTGCTTAAAATAACACTCGCTGATCTGTGGCAGAATTTACTGCATAATAGGTTTCTACTAGAGGTAGGGCTGGTTTAGCAAAAAAAGATTTAGTACATATGGCTACACATTTAGCTGCAGTATTTTCTGCTAAAGTAATCTCTGGGGAGTCAGCATTATATTCTAACACAAGTATATTTGTCCTTGCCAATTTAAACAATATCATCTATGTCTGCTTTCCTTCAAGGTGCTGATTTTCCTCTATGATTAGCATGACTTTATCTCTTTTTCACTTAGTTTTGGCTCATATGGTGATCCCTGCCAATGTTCTTTATTTCACTGTTCACTTTGGGTTGTTTTAAAGTATTTTTGCCCTTCCTCTAAGGTGTTTTTGGACTATAAAATGACTTTTACATATCCTTTTGAACATATATTCCTGTAACACCTTGGCAATTGCCAGGTTGTTTCCTTTAAGTAAAACCCCATCTAGGACTGAACAGTCTCTCTTGAAAAGCTCTTGGAAAGTTCCGATCCTACCATCCCATGCCGGAAACTTTAATGATTTTCTGCGGTGTTACCTCAGATGTAGCTCTGGCAGTCTTAGTCCGCATCTAACCCAAGACCTGATGAGTTTGCTCATGTGTTGACAACTCCATAATCTAGTAATAGACATTGTTCCACTGCATGTTTGCCCAGACAGTGTTAACTGTAGTTATTAAATCTTTCCCACTTTTTTATCAGTTTGAAAGTGTAGTTTTGTGTCTGAAAAAAATAATCATTTCCAGGCTCTCAAATGCTGGAACGGTTTGCCAGATCCCCTTCTGATAGCAGTAAATAATGTCTGACCAATTTCATTTTAAAAGGGCATAAAAAGAGTTAGAAAGAAGGATGTGAAGCTTCTTATTTCCATTGCTTAAGGTCAATGCCTCCTTTTGAGCAGACTGAAACCCATTTTTGGTTAGTGGTTAGTGTGGTTAGGGTGATGCATGAACCAGTGCTGATCATTTTCAATCACACTACTGTAAGTAGACTCTGCCAGAGCCTTTCTTAGAGCTTTCATAGAAAAAATTAGATTTCTGCTTTCTGGCATAGTAGCTATGTACTGGGTCTTTAAATAAGCCCATCAGTTTCAGGACCTCTTTAAGCTTCTCTGTGATAGCCATTAGATCTTTTTGTGCAGTTTAACTTAGGCAGCAAGATTTATCACAAAATGTCCCTGTATGATTTAGCATTGAGGGGAACTTGGGAAACTTTTTTGTTGCATCAGGCATTTTAGTGATGACTTCAGCTTTATTATAATCTGCACATATACCTAGTTGTGTTAAGGTCTCCACCGGATATGTTATGTCTATTATTACAGAACCTGCATTGTGGTTATTCAGATTTGGGCCACAATCTCTGTTTCTTTTCAAAATTCCAGCAGCTCAGAGATGTTCGTCATGGCTGTCTAATGTTTTATTTTGTTTTTCTAAAGGAAAATATTACTTGGGCAGGTCTTAATGTTGTCTATAGCATAGATCTACAACTTGTGTTATATAAACCAGCTACGTACAGCCTAAAGAAATATATCATTTAGTCCCTGGCCTCTTTGTATGTTTTCTCTTTTCCTGGATAAACTGGAGAAAGTCTGTAAGCCAGAAGGATTTCCCAGGTGATGCACTGGTCCAGGCCTCTGCCTTCCTCAAGAGTCTCTTAGGTCATTCTCTCTGTCGTGTCATTTAATATGTGTATAATGAATGTAATTATTATTTTAGAAGCATTCTGTAAATCCATTTTTCTCAGGAAGGCCGGTTTTAATGAGGGTGTGCTGTGCTTTGGTTCTGCACTTGCATAATAAATCTTACATTCCTGGGACGAGTGTACAGTATATCTGGAGAATGACTGTAGTGCACTGAGGCCTCTCACTGCCCATCTTTTAGCTGCTGGTGCTACACCAGCTCAATGGTGGCAGGGACACATAAATATCTAAAAGGTGGGTGTCAAGAGGATGGGGCCAGACTCTTTTCAGTGGTGCCCAGAGACAGGACAAGGGGCAACAGGCACAAACTGGAACACAGGAAGTTCCCTCTCAACACTGAGAAAAAACTTCTTTACTCTGAGGGTGGCAGAGCTCTGGAACAGGCTGCCCAGAGAGGTTGTGGAGTCTCCTCTGGAGATATTCACAACGCACCTGGATGCATTCCTGTCCAACCTGCTTTAGGTGAACCTCTTTTGTCAGGGGGGTTGGACTAAATGATCACCAAAGGTCCCTTCCAACCCCAACCATCCTGTAATTCTGTGATTCTGTGACATATATTCAGTGGTACCCAAGAAGACAGCAGGGGAAGCAGGCAGAGAGCACCATGAATGTTAGCTTCTTGAAATACACTTTGCTTGGTGTTATTCTTAGAAGAGTGCTAGAGGAATCACTCTCTTTTCACTGCAAAATTGATTTTTACTACCCCAAGCCAGTGTTGGGAGGAAAAATTTAGGCAAGACTTAGGCAATCAAAATATACGATCTCAAATATCATTAATGATTATTCTGACAATTCTATATATGTTAAGCTTATGTTGAAAAATCCTTCCCCACTTTTAAAAGTTTTGTGCTCTTGCTCAGATACACATGTTCAGAGTCTCACCATGTAGGGTGGGAACATTTTATGTGAAGCCAAGTTAAGAACTCCTCCTTCCTCAGTTTAACTACTTATTCAGCTATTTTCTTCAACTGTAACTGTGCTGGCTCACAGTTATTCCATATTTCTTTGGCTCCAGTACTGCATGTAGTTCCTTTACGCTCACGGGATTTTGGGTATACATAACTGCAATACACAGGTTGTTCACGGCAGCTGTGGAAGTGCCATGGGTGGCTGGGAGAAGGCCTCTACCTCTACCATCAAAAATTAAAAGCGATTGGATGGGTTTTTTTCATGTATTGATGGCACTATTTATCACCACTTTGATCATTTTTCTGATGTTTTCAGCCTTCTTTTCAAGTGTATCAGTTCCTTGTCAAGGTTACTGCTCTTGCATATGGCAGGTGCATTATTTCCCCTGAGCATAAGTAGGATCAACCTTCTAATCCTGCTATCATTAATGTCCATATCTCAGAACCATCTCCACAAGCAAATGGACAGGGTATCCATTTTTTTTCAGAGTAAAACTGTAAGACTTCTATTTAAGAAATCCGTTTCCCATGATATACATTATTAATGACTTATTCATTGCATTAAGGTGATACATAAAAATGCCACCTTACAGTAGTATTCTATCTTGCTACATTGCCATAGAATCAGCAAATAGTTCACACATCTTTTGGACTCTGTCTAAAAAGATGTCACAGAGAGAGTATATTATATACATTTTAAACACAGATAACTAAAGGCTGAAATTTATCCAAAACTCTGTAACCCTCCTCTAGCAAAAATAGTGATTAAATTTCTATAATTACTGAAAGAACTTTCATTGTAGTGAAACTCAGCTCAGGTTCCAAAGGATGTAGGCAGAAGACAGAGACATTTCTTCATTGTTGACTTTTTTAACCATCTGCCTTCCCAGCTCTGGAGGCTGTTCACCTGTGGTCAGCAGAAATACAGAGCAAAAATACAGAATGGTAGAAACATAGCAGAAACAGAAAATCTAGATAATATTTTCTTTTCCCCTGAAGTCATGAGGCTCCTCATGCTCCAGCAACATTGGAGAATTATCTTTACTTTTGAAAATTAGGTGAAATGGGGGTGTGTGAAATGTTCTTCATTTAAGAAAAAAATGGTGAAGCTAAGCTAGTTTTAGAAAGGGAGTGTATTACATACTGAAGAATGACATCCTTTTAAATACAGAGGAAGAAGCAGCATAAATATAGCAGTCTATACAGCAAATCTTGTCCCATTCACTAAGCTGTGTTGTGGGTGCATCACCTCCTGGTAACACAGCATAAGACAGTCTCTATGCTTGTGTAGTTTTTGTTTCTCCTTTGACAATCAGTGTTATGACAGAATTTTTTGTAGTGTGAACTGTTGTCCCAGAACGAGTACTGGAAAATCCTTTAAATGGTAAACGCCATCTGCCTTGGCCAGACTCCTTATCTGACCAACAGATCTGCAACCCATGTTATTGGCTGTTCTGAGTTGAAGTTTGTTACTTATTTATCAGCATTATAACATTAACCTGTCCTGTTCCAGACACTGCTGATATTCTGGTTTACACGCGCATAACAAAGAGTTTCTTCTGACTGAGAGGTGTCTTAACATAAATTGTTGAAATGAAATTACAGCGTTTCCACTGACTCCCAACTGTAGTGAAGGAGGCAGAACCCTGCTGTTCTCTCTAACACAATTTTCCTTGTTCCTGAAACGTTCCTGAAAACAGCTTTTATCTGATACTAGCTGTGGTAGTAAAAATTTGAAATCGGAAGTGGATCACAGCCAACTCTTCCACTTGTGCACAAGATAAGTATGCCATTAACCATGTCTCTTAAAGTTATTTATCTCATGCAAGTAAATGAGTTCAAAGCCCTCCATTTACTGTTATATGATTGTAGATATCTGCTATCAGGTCTTTGCTAGCTAAAGCTTGGCACTCGACAGGGAGAGAAGTGGAGTTTGCAGTCCAGTATGGTCCATGAATATAGGTTGTTTGTAAAATAATATGTGGCAGCTAATAAAAACATGTGCCCTCTTTCTCTTTTTTCTCTCACTCTCTCTCTAAATATACATGAAGCACAATTTTAGCATCAGCCTTCTTTACAGGTATGTATCCTGACATTGTGCTTTCTTCTGTTAACTAGAGACCTCTCAGAGACACAAGGTAGTCTAATATCCTTAATATTCACATTGGATTGAATTTATAGCATTTCATGAGAAAGTGCCTTCATCTCTGTATCTGTTTTTCTCATCATTTGAATACTTCAGATTTTTTTCTTTTTGAGAATGTACAAGATATAGTACAAATATCATCTCAAACATTAATGCTGTTTTAACCATAAAATTCTCTGGGAATAGCTTCAGTTTCTTTCTCCGCCAGATAAACAGCCTCTAAACTCAGAGAACTTCACTAGGTTTTGCGGATTTTTATCAACTCCTTTCTCCATTTTTTTCCCTCCTGCCTCTGCTGAGATTCCCAACTAGAATTCTCAGTGCTAGGTGAATTGTTTCTCTGATGTGCTGCGCTGAGAAGAGTAAGGCTTCAGCAGTGAATTGAGTTACTGTGCAGCGGATGGATGAGAAGTGTACACCATAGGTGCTTTCTGCACTGGCGAAAGAGGTGTGAGTTCACGCATTTTTACCATGCGTTGGTAGGCTGAGTGCTCACACGTTCAGATGGTGCGTAACAACTTACAGTTAAACAGTCCTATATCTCAGCCCTACATCCTGAGCCTCAAAACACAGAGCCTTAAGATGTTTCAAATTTCAGAAAAAAAAAGGTCTATCTAACCACCCAAGTGCTAAGCTACCTGTTCAGCTCCCCAGTTTGTTTCCACACATCCAAAGCTGTTTCTAGACAGGTAATATTGGTGCCATTACAGCCTAATGCTCAAAGGGTCTTGCTGCCTACCACTTAGCATGAACAAATACTCCTCATGGCCTTGCAGGTAACTCCATGACCTAAATCCTTCCACGTCTTGCTTCTACCTCATACCAACTTTGAATAGGCCTTTGGTGCTCTAGCTTACATGAATGCAAAAGAAAATGCTTCACAAAAGATACCAAAAGTCCACAGAGAAAAATGTTCCCTGTAATTTCAGGTACTGAAAAGAATCATAGAATCATAGAATGGTTTGGGTTGGACGGGACTTTAAAGATCATCTCATTCCAAGCCCCCTGCCATGGGCAGGGACACCTTCCACTAAACCAGGTTACTCAAAGCACTGCCCAACTTGGCCTTGAACATCTCCAGGGATGGGGCATCCACAACGTCTCTGGGCAACTTGTGCCAGTGTCTCACCACCCTGACAGTAAAGAATTTCTTCCTAATATCTAATCTAAATCTACCCTCTTTCACTTTAAAACCATTATCACTTGTCCTATCGCTACACTCCCTGACAAAGGGTCCCTCCCCGTCTTTCTTGTAGGCCCCCTTTAGGTACTGGAAGGCTGCTATAAGGTCTCCCTGGAGCTTTCTTTTCTTGAGGCTGAACAACCCCCAACTCTCTCAGACTGTCTTCATAGGAGAGGTGCTCCAGCCCTCTGATCATCTTCATGGCCCTCCTCTGGACCTGCTCCAGCAGGTCCATATCCTTGTTATGTTTGGCACCCCAGAGCTGGACACAGTACTCCAGGTGGTGTCTCACCAGAGCGGAGTAGAGGGGCAGAATCACCTCCCTCAACCTGCTGGCCATGCTTCTTGTGATGCAGCCCAGGACACGGTTGGCCTTCTGGGCTGCGAGTGCACATTGCTGGGTCGTGTTGAGCCTTCCTTATTTGCCTACTTGCATATAGAGACCCAATAGAACAGAACTGTAAATAGTTTAATTCCCCAACTTTAGACCCACCAATAATGCTTTCCAAGAGGTTTTCAGAAGTGGTGGTTAACTTACTTGCCTGCAAATATAATGTTCTATGGAAGACATTTTTCAGGACACCCATTATTTGAAATTCAGGCTCTTTTAATTTGCTTCAGATGGAGGCATTCAAAATCAATACGTGCTTACGAAGATGATGGTACATATTGCACCAGAGCAGATGTGTCAGAGAGAGCTATGTAACACGTTTTTCAGCTGCCAGAAAGACTATGTTAATGACATGGTTCTGTGCACCTACAAGTGTTTTAACCTAGCTTCTCAGTGATTTTGGCAGTAACATGCTAGGTACAACCATGATAATGTGTAAGCAAGAAAAATGTTTAAAACAACAATGATAACAGCAACAGCAACAATAATAGTATCAGTTTAGACATTTTTATTCTAAATGTTAGAAAAAAATAAGTAAAACCTACAGTTACACACACAAAAAAGATCTAGAACGTTTTATCATACAAATCAACGCAAGAAAAAATTAAAAGGTCAAACACGTGAGGATGAAATAGCGTGCACAGAAAGCTTGCAAACTATTTCCTAGTCTCCAGACTTGAAAGCAGCAGAGAAGAACATGTGGCAATTACAGAACCATTTTTATTGCTTTAAAACAACACAGTTTAATTGGTTTGATATAAACATTGAAGCATATCTCAACTATGAGCAAAGCAGCGTACTCAATCATGTTACTTTTAATGGAAATAGTCTTGAAAATAGGTTGGGCAAAGAACGTTTGTCTTAACTGCTGGCCTAGCAAGTCATGCGGGCACAACTAGATAAATAAGGTAATGTGTCCTGCCACTTGTAACTTAATCGTCCAGTGTATTTCATTAGAAGGGTCTTAATTTTCATCTGAATGTCTCCGTCTTAATGAGAATGAGACTTGCGTTTGGCTGGAGCCCAGATCAATTTCATGCAATAACAACAGTAACCATCTCAAACTTATCCTTTCCAGTAATTGAACTATATAATATGTCAAAAAAAGTACCATATAAACTAGCAAACAAGTTAAGAGTCTCTATCAAACTCTAGTTTATAAGTTTTGTTTTAGGAGTCTTGAAAACATGATCAGTGAAGAAATACAGCTTTTGAGGCAGTGGCTGTTGCATATACAAAAAGTTGGAAGAGATTAGTGAAACAGGTTTTGCATTTTTCATGCTGTTTCCACAGGAGATGTGCTGAAAGCCATAAAGATATGCTTCTTTCTCCAACTAATTTATTTCACATATACAATAATTTGTGGTCAATAAATCTAGGATGGATTTCCATGGTAAGGCATTGGTGTGGCAAGCAGAATGGATAACTTTATCCATAATGTGGTTGCGGTATTTTTATAATCAGTTTTGTAATGTGATATCACTGGAGAGTATCATCAACCAGTGTTCAATATTAAACAAAGTTTTCCAAAGCAACACATGCTATATACTAATTCATGTCATCAGAGATTCATCTTATGGTGTAAGAGACTCATCTTGTGTGCACATGGCTTTCAAGGAGATGATAGCACAGAGAAATGTACTTTTACAGTTCTATAGCTGGGCACTCCAGATGGAACATTTTACCATAGCAGGACATTTTACCAAGAGGAAAATAACTCCTTCACCAGCCAGATTTCTCTTGACTTAGGAAACAAAACTAGTGGAAGCGTGGGAATTTCTAAGCTCTTTAATGAGAAATAATGACTTTAAGGTAACAATTGCAGTAGAGAATATTCACAAAATATTAGTTTATTTCTTCCACCTCCTGGTTTGTATGTTTAGCTTTTTATAAAATGCAAAAGATTTAATTTGAGAAAGTAATTTCCTCAGAAATATCTATTAAAGAAGGAAACATATTGAAATCCAGTCATCTAAACAATCCAGAGTTTAATATTTCTTAAAAAAATTACAGCTCAAATCTATGTATAATGGTCTACTTAGACATGAAAGTTTGAGACTAGAAATCGTGGTCCTGCATCTGGCTGAGTTAGTCATCAGGCTTAAGTTTAGGTATAGTCTGCCATTTTTCAAGTGTTTTCAGCTGTGAGGAAGAGAAGGTTCAGGCTACACAGCATCTGATAACTTCTTCCCCTAGATTCTTATTTTTCCTGGAGGTCCTTCCTTAAAGTCCGAAGTGCACTAAAAAACAAAAATTGGCTCTCCCTGATTCTGGATTGTTCTGGCTGTCCTACTCATAACAAAATTTCAACACATACAGGCGCAGATCCAGCAAAGCATGTGCATAATTTGAAACCTATGAATAACTCCAGTTAAAGCTGCCAAAGATGGTAGGATGAACAGAGAAACTGCTGAATTTCAGAGCAAAAATACAGGATGAAACTGTATCCTCAAAGATAAGACTGCAAACTTTAGAAGGGTACTCACTCAGCACTTGTCAGCAAGGATGTTGCTTTTCAGGTTTTTCTCATAAATCATTACGGTATCTGAAATTCATTGAACAATTCATGAGAAATATATTTCCATTTGATTTTCCTTTCCTTAAGCTTCTGCCCATTCTGACTTTTAACTCCTGTGGGAGACTGGACTGGATTGTATACGTAATGTTTTTTGACTTCAGGAAAATCATTAGACTTGCATAACCAAGCATTGGATAGAGAGTGGAAATATTTTTAAAGGTCAAATCATAAAACCGTGAACTCGGGAAGGAATTATCTCTAGGGAGTTATAGCAAGTGTACCACTCCCTTATATGAAAACTTAATTGATGTCACTTGGTTGAAATTATTATCTTTTGAGCTGAAAGCTGATATGACGTTATGTAAGCTATCAGAATAAAATGCATTTTTCAGATCAGGTTTTAAGCCCAGCTTGTAGTATCACAATTGGTCATTGTAAAAATTATTATTATGTCACAAACAGAGGATTATGATGTCAGGTGGGGAATAAGTGCAGAAGCAGATAAATTCTTAAGAAACAACAGTGATTCTGTTTTAAAGAACTGTCTTCAGAAAGAAAGAATGAGAGAAAAGAAGTACAGGGAAATACACTGCACAGAAGAACGCTTGTTTCCAAATAAGATACTTCATAAAGTTTTCCATAAGGTGACAGCTGCTTTTTCAAACACCACATTCTGTTCTCTGTTACATCAGCGTGAATCCAGAGGAATTGCATTTGAATTGTTGTTGCTTGGGATTGACATCAGGGTAAGTGAGAGTAAAATGTGGCTTTAACACATTTTCTCAGAAATAGAACCCATTTACTCCTTTCAAAATAGAGAAGGGGGAATTACCACACATCACATGACATCATGTATCGTTCAACACTTTGGAAGAAAAATGGAGAGCAAGATTTGTTTGAAGTCCGGGGTGTTGGGCTTTTCGTCTTCTTCTCCTTCCAATTTTCACAATTTGTTGTGAACTCCCCCCTTTGCTGAAGCACAATCTAGACCTTTTGGGGCAGAAGGGAGCTCTCCTAACAGTTGGTTTTGCCACCATAAAAAAACCCTTTAAGGACACTAATTCTAGGTTTTGGCACACTGTTCCCTGTCGTTAGCAACATCACGCAATGAGACTCTCTAACTGCAGCTAAAAGGGACTGTTTAGAACAAAATTATCATTGGTAAACTTAGGTCTGAGGTGGCACACTGCTTCAAATGGGTAAAGACTGGGCTTGTGTGCATCAGCTTTTGCAATTTCATGCACAGTCACCTTCCTGAAGTCACCATGTTTTCCATAACTTCGTCCCGTGGTGAGGGGGGAGGAGGAGAACGAGCTTTCAGCCACTAAAAGCAAATGACAAGTAGCTTCAGAACCTACGTACTCACACACCAACCTGCTGTCTTCATTTGTATTCAACAGATGCGTCTTTTTTTCCCCCTCATTGCCTAGTCTGTGCCAATCAGTATAAACAATGGAATTTTTGTCTTTATAAACACATTCTTGTTCTGTTTCACTTGAAGGTAGAGATAAACATGAGGAAAAAAAAAGAAAAAAAAAAAAGAACGGAGAAAAGCAACCTTCATAGACATATATTTATAGTCTATGAGATTGTTATGTAAAGCTTTAAGAAATACTCTGGAATTTGGCTGAGAGATTCATGAAACCAGTACATGATGAATACAAGCTTTAAAGAGAAAGAAAAAACAACAACAAAAAAGAAAACCTGAGGGATCCATCTGTGAGATATTGTGAAATGCCAGGGAAAATGAAGACGGCTAATTATGCTAATTTTATGCTATACTATCCGCATACAGCACGTATTGTCTCTCTCTATATATATATATAGATAGTGTACATGTATCAGTCCAGTCTTCTTCCATGGCTGTTTTGGTACAATAAAATATGCTTTAATTAAATTATTTTGCATGTACAGAATACCTGGCTTATTAGTATATGATTTTTTTTTTCCTTCCTAGTCTGTTCACAAGCCACTAAGGTGTTGCTAAGTAGCTAATTCTGGTCCAGAATTCAGAATTTCTATTGTCGTGGGAAATATTTACTGGCAGTACCAGCACCTTTGTCCTTCCTTCTCCCCTAGTGCAGGAATCGGGCAGGCTCTGAGGGAGCAGAAAGATGTTATACAGTGTCAGCAGATCCCCATTTTTGTATGATCTCCAACAGGGTGTCAGGCTGCCGCGGCACAGCGCTCCTCCCCACATCTGGCCATATGTTTCCTTTACCACATTTACCACCTTTACCACTGCCATTAGTCCTCAGTCACCGGGTGAGCTGCTCCAGGGAGCTCTAAGCACTGAAACTGCGGCTTCATACTCTGCTTGGAGAGAAGAAAAAAGAGGGAAGATGGACTGCAACTGTTCGTACTTAGGTCTGACTGCACTTTCACCAAGCCCAAGTGCTGGTGCAAAAAACTCATTATAGAGTCAGGGATATGTGTTTCATTGCCTGATGCTCTTTGTAGTTATGCTCTCTGTATGCACATACAAATGTGAAAGCAGCAAAGTATTTAAAGTATTTCTAGAATGCCTGAGAAACAGAAAACAAGCTGGGTTTTCAGTTATTTTCCTAGAGAATTGTTCTAATGGTATATATGTGTGCATGTGTTCAACCTACGTTTGAATTTCTACAAAGATTTATGTGGCTGACTGGTTCAGCTCCATCCTAACTTTGTTTTGGATTTCAACACTTCAGGAGACAGAAGGAATCTTTCTTTCCTAAATCTATGTTTTCCTGTCTAAAATATCATGAACTCTGATGTCAGAGAAACAAATAGGAAAATAATGTAGTGGGAAGCTTTTCTGAAATAGTTACAAATTCAGTCCAGAGAAGGAATAAAGTTCTCCTCCCCTGCTGAAATCCCTATTCACTGGGGATTCAGAGAGGGAAAGAGAGAGTTAGTTAATGCTTTCTTGGAGCTTATTTTTCTTTGAATTCCCCCCCTCCTTTTCTAGCACACACTTCTACATATTGCTGACTCTAAAAGCATTCACGGGGCTCAAATTATTGAAAGTTCAACCAAGTTTTCCTAAGCTATCACAGTTTACCTACCATTCCCACCTTCCACAGGCTGTTTGAGTAGCGATTAAATAGCTATCAGTTTTGACATCAGAAGCCATAAATTGGCTCTTTAGCCCCTACATTTTGTGTGATATTGTTTGATCTTCCAAAGACGATTAGCACCCACACACTCTGTTCAACAGAATCAGACATGTAATTTTTCTGCGAAAAAAAACCATCCTCATTAAAAAGTTTTTCAGTCTAGAAAGTCAAATAGGGCAGATGTATGAAGATGACAGCTGGTGGTTACGGGTTTGTTGGTCTTATATCTTTGTCATATACTAATGAACCACTCAGCACAAAAAAGGAAAAAAAAAAAAAACAGAGAGAGAAGAAGAAAGGTCCAGAAAAGAACAATGGTCATAGCAAATGTTGCGTACGCTTTCAGGTTGTGGTTTGCTGCAATTCACCTGGACTATTTAAAAGCCTGTGATGAATGGGTGGCACACAAGATAGCGTTGTGTCTTTCAAGTCTTTGACAGTTGGCAGTAAAGGTTACTAAGCAAAATTACATAGGGCCGAAAGGTTGGCCATGATGGATCCCAGATACAATAGAACTGGGGATTTTCTGTATATGGAGTGATAAGGGGGGACTTTTAGGGCTGACAGGAATGATTTGCATACTATGACGAATAAAGAGGTAAGGATGCGACTGTTGGCACAGTACGTGAGCAACGCAGGATCAATTTCTTGTCATGTTAACATCTTAGTGTGTGGCCCTGCGCAAATCCCTTGAGATCACACCTTGAAAGGTATAGAGAGGTCTAAAGATGCAAATTAGACCGTAAGGGGACTTTCAAAGACAAGTAGGAAAACCTGAAAAACATATTTTTATATCAATCTATGTCTTATTTTTCTGAGTTGTAGCTTTTTCCTGGGTTTTCTGCAGGAAAATATTTTATGTGTTGTCAGTTGTTCCAATTTTGAAAAAATGCGGGTGATAAAAGCCGAAGTTGGATTTGAATACCGAGGTAACTGAATCTGTAATGCATTTGTGTGTAATACACCTTGCAAGCTGGCTCTTCAGCCAAGAGTGGGGAAAAGGAGAGGACTGGTTTACTGTCTGTCTTTTCAGAGATCCACCAACCATTAAATCTGTTGCGTTAGAGGAGCGGCTGGTCATTTGGGAGGAGACCTTCCAGCTTGATTAGATTTCCTTCAACAAAGTTCAACATGGAATAGGTTTTAAGGAGCCAAAAGTTTCATGGCTGTTGTTGCTTTGTTTTCCCCTTTATAATGATTTTTCTTAAATTGGCTTTTCTCTGAAGAATTAGAACATCAAATATTTCTTTGCATTTCCCTCACCTGCTGTAAAGAAACATATGTCCTTGCCAGTATTTCCTCAGCGAAGGCCCAACAGCCAATAAACATGAGAAATCAGAGGGACGGAAGTCTCTGTACTTGAAAGTTAATAGACTTGGAAGTTTTGCTTAATTTGGGTGAGTACCCCAGAGCTAAACCATTGGAAACAGAAGCTACTGACCCATACTAGGAGTTGGAGTAAATAAGCTTTTTGTAACTCTTATTAATGTCACATGCCTGGCACAGAGCTGTTAAGGTGGGTTTCTTACCGTGGGTCTGGGTATCACAGTTGCCATCCATTTGTGTATGAGATGAACATCAGGCAGAAGAGGCCAAGAGAACAGAAAAGGTTTGTTTAGGTTTGAAGAGCAATCTGAAAATGCTGCTGTTCAGACAGGCATATAACCTGTCTACAGAACAGGATGCAAAGAATATTTTTGAAGAATTTGATGAGGTGTTTAATAGACCTGAAAGCATTGTGAATAAAACACATCATACTGATACAGATCCCATTATGCTGCCAAAAGTACAAGCATCACATATAGTACAGACTCATTAGTCCTGAGAAATGAAGGAAAAGCTGATTGTGACAAGATGGTAAGATGCGGTGCTATTGAGAGAACGCAGATACTAACTGCCGTGGTTAGCAACCTGGTCACATGCAACAATAAGAATTGTTGCGGATTTGTGTAGATTCAGGAGATTCAAATAAGGCTACCAAACGCAACATAGCCCAAGGGAGCGCTGGGGAAAGACATGTCTAGACTTCCAACAGCAAGCATATTTCCAGATCTAGATGCAAGCCTCTGATTTTGCCAGCTCCAGTTTGATAAAATGTTAAACTCTACACCTTCAACTCCTTTTTGCTGATGTATTTTTAAGTAGCTTTGCACTGTGATTGCTTCAGAACTTAAAACGTGCCACTCCACAGAACTTTAAATCCTTTAAAATCCAGGTGGAAGCAGCTATTTATAACCTCTTGAGCTAATGTGATAATCATCAACACTGTAAAAATAATAGTTGATATCCAGTTCAGCAGGTCTGGATATCAGAAGCATTTTTCTTCACCATAATAAGCCTTTTACAGGTTTCCTATTTTTTTTTTCTTCCATTAAAAAGAAAGAACTGCATCAAACGGATTCTAGGTTTAGATTCCTATCTGATATAGGCAAAGGACTTGAACGTAGAGGTAGAGCTTCATGACATGTTGCCTTCAGAAGTGAGGCCAACATCCCAAGTTCCTCCACGTTGCTGCTTTTCCCCAATGCCAGTTCACAATTCTCTCTACTCCATTAGTAGCGAGAATTCTCTCTACTCCATTAGCATGGCATCTGCATGAAAAATATCCCTTTTCATGTCCCCACAAGGATTATTTTTAAAAATTTTTTCATTATGTTTCAAGTATGTCCCCACAAAAAGTTTGTAGCATCCCAAATGAGAGAGTGGCAGCCCGTGACATAAAGGCAAAATGCAGTAGCTGATGTCTGGATTGTCTTGAATGGGATTTTGCTTCCGAAGTCAGTGTGTTGTGAAACTGCATCCTGGGTCTCTCACACACCACATGACAAATGCGCTTATAATTGGGCTCCAGAATGAGCCTCCTTTTGGGCTAGCAATGATTCAGTTATTCTAAAGCATGTTACAAGTATCATTATGTATACAATTGGAGCGATTTCAAAGGGACCCTTTGCAGGATTGTAAATATTCTGCTTATCAAGCAACTCACCTGCTATGGAAGAAAATAGCAGGGAGTGTATCTGAGTTAAGATTTCACATTTCCTACAGGAGTGTGTTCTCTAGGGAGGTTTTTAGCAACCAGATACGGTCTGAGAGGGTTTTTTTTCCCCTGATTTTAACCAGAAATTGCACACTCAACCCAAGAAATCTCCCCCTCAAAAATTACTGGATTAGTACTGCATATCAAAACCAGATTCTGGTAAATCCTGCGTAGTTCTGAGAAGGACCTGATCGCATCAATATAAACAAGTAATGACTCATCTAAAACACAGGAAACGATTCTGTACATAAGTACGTTTTTAAAGCACACTAAAGACTTTCTTAGAGCAGTTAAGCTTTCAAGAGCTGCTAAGCATAAAAATCACAGCAGCAGCAAGAAGATTTGAAGTAATCATGAGTCAAGTAATACTGAGTAATAAGAAGCACCAAATGGTGCCAACTTGTAAGTGACTGAAAGAGTAATTCTGCATGGATAGTCAACGGTGAAAGACCAGGCACATCCGAGTGTCAGTTTTTGTAGGATCTATCAATGTGAAGTTGCTGCACGTATTGAAAGGTGGTATAAAAGACTCCAAATCATAATGCCACACAGCATGAGACCAGAAATGTTAAACAGAGCCCACAAGTGCTTGCCTGGGTTTTGAGATGTAAAACACTATATAGAATGTCATATAAATGCCATTACAGAAAATAAAAATAAAATCTGCAACGAATATGGGAAATGATGCAGAAGAACGGTTGGGTTTTTTCAGCTTGCTGAGCAATAATGGAATAATTAATTGAGCTTATGATGCTGATTGTCTTTCCTTCAGGCGAAGGGTATTATTTGAAGAACTGAGGGAAGTTTGGATTTTACTTTTTCCCTCTCTCTAAACTCAGCAGCTAGATCGCCTTCAAAAGGCCAAAGAAAAAAAAAGGTGAATAGATTGTCATTTGAAAGTGAGTTGTTGCCCACCCTAAATTCCCAGAGTTGACGTTTCTGGCACTTGCCGTAAGAGCGTTGGCCAAATCTTTCCTTCCAAGCAGAGCCCGGTTTCGCCTTGGCAGAAGCAACATATGGCAATGGGTGTCTTTGAGATACAAAGCCTCTTCAAGCACCACTGAAGTGCTGCCATTGCCCCTCTCCTTATAAGGGGGTGTAGCATATGCTATCCTGACTAGCTGATTAGCACTACTTAGAGCTAAATAGCAGGAGGAAGACCCGCAGGATCAGATTTTACCCTTCTCTGTGTCTTTAGACTGGCATATCCCACAGAGGAAGGCAAAATGTGAGTGGTCTCTCACGTGAAGGTTGCAAAAAGACAGTCTCTCTCATCTCTCCTAGAATGATGCTGTATTTTATCCCTCCCAATGCAATCTTGGATAAATTAGTACTCATTGTATCTAATCCATATGTTTTCTGGGCAAAATATTCGTTGACTGAGGACCATGATTTATGTATTTGGTTGCTGGAAAATAGTCTGGAGCGTTACACATTCGTTCTACATTATAAAGATAGAATTTTAACTTTGTACTCTCTTTTCCTTATAAGAAAAAAAAAAGTAGTTGTGCCTTCTTTATGCAACTAGAAGTAAATTGAGTGTAACAACATCATTGTAAAATGATGTGCTTTATAAAGTCCTGAATATGGTGCATCTTTTGTGTTTTGTTTCTAATTGTTTGCTCAATACAAAAGGATAATTCATTAGGCCAATTCTCCAAATAATCTCAAAGTGACATGAATTCCTTTGCAGAGTGAATGTCTGTAGCGAGTAATCCATGGAAAACAGACAGGCGTCTCTTGTCATTTTGGAGCTCTAATCCACTGCCTGGAGCATGAAAATGCTCAGGATAACAAGTGTGGGAATGACCAAAATCAACATTATTTGGGATTTTATTTTCTTAACAATGCTGCCGATCAATAGAGTTGCTGAATCTGGCAGATACAATGCCACGGGATTAATGAATTAAGCTCAAGAAGCAGAAGAATTTGCTAAAGAGGAGAGGGGAAAAGCCCCTTCTTTTCCACTGGTGTGTGAATATTAAGCAATGAAAGCAGCAATGACAGAATCCTAGCCCTTGCTTTGCCATAGCACCAAGCCTTGTTCTGCACGAGTCTTTAGTTTTTAATTAGAACCACACTGACACCCTCATTTTCAACTATGAACTTCAGTTTCAAAGTTAAGACTATTTCCTAGCTGCTGGTTTAGTAACTAGCTCTGAACACAGAAAAGAGACGCAATGTTCTGTAAAACTCAGTGTAGTGTGGTCATCATCGGTGAGACCAGATAAGTGTTTTTCAACCCACAGTAAATAATGGCAAAAGGAAGGAAAAGGTCTCGTTGAAATACCGTAGACTCTGTCACCATAAAACTCTCACAGGCTTTTTTTTTTTCTGGAAAAGTATAGAACCAAATAAAGAGAGGTCATCACACTTCTTTGATGATGCCAATGTTTTGTAAAGGTCGATTGCCAGCGTTTCTGTTAATATTGCATTAGGAATGGAATACAGGGCACGTATCTATGTAAGACATTACATTCCAAAATGCGCATTAAATTGATATTCAGCGCAGCACGGAAAATTTAACAAACCGTCACTCACTAGAAGGGGGTTGTTCAGATGTGTGGGAGGGGAGAGCTTAAGTTTGCTTATATGTTTGTATTTACAGCTTCTTAACATTTAGAAGACCTCTGGGGATTTTGTGCGTCCTTTTGTTTAAACAAACAAACAAAAATCATTATCTAGTTTTACTGCATAAAAATATAAGGTTATAATAATCACACAGTCCTAGAAATTGGAAGGTTTGGAACGTTTTTTAACTTACAAGAACACTTCAGAGAATACTCCGGAGTAATTTATAAGCCCCTCTAGACCTGTACATGTCTTGAACTGATTGTTGAAGTGGGCTTTACTAGGAATTTCTTTTGCTGAATTGGAGTAGTGCAGGANAGCAACCTTCCCTAACAAGGCTTTAAAAGCTTGAGTGGTAAAGTTATGCTGATGGAAGACTTTGTTTTTAACTGGGAGCGACCCGACGAGGGCTACGTTATGGGCAGATGTTATTTATGTGGGTAACGGCATTGTGGGTTGTGTTGTACTGTTGTTGTTTTTAGAGGGGGACGTACATCTTTTAATTCGAACCGTAAAATGAAATTAAGAAGAAGAAAAAACAAATAGAATAAACAAACCCATACCCAACAACCTGGGCAATGACATGAAATTCACAGCTCCGTGCCTTTCCCAAGCAGGGTGGGGGTTTCTGCTGCCTCCTCTAATCTCTGCCGCGATGTGTTTTTATTTTTTTTTCTTTCTTTTTTTTTTTTCTTTTTTTCTTTTTTTTCCTTTCTTTTTTTCCTTTTTTTCTTTCTTGTTTTTTCCTTTCTTTTTTCTTTCCTTTTTTCTTTCTTTTTTCTTTCTTTTTCTTTTTTCTTTTTTCCTTTCTTTTTTTTCCTTTCTTTTTTTTCCTTTCTTTTTTCTTTCTTTTTTTCTTTCTTTTTTCTTTCTTTTTCTTTTTTCTTTTTTTTCATTTCTTTTTTCTTTCTT